>JAVJIF010008122.1:0-271235 GCA_038442645.1 Agave tequilana
AATTAGCCTAAGTTCTATTCTCTGCTTGGTCGTTCTCTGTACGCTCTAAAAAACCCTCTATTTATAGCAAAACCCAACATAGGAGGGCGTATGAAGATAGGGGGAGCAAACGCTCCCCCTAACTCCCTAACAAAGCCGCGGATCCGCGGCTTATGCCGCGTTTCCGCGGCCTTTCTGTGGCCAGGTGGCCACAGCTGAGGGTGGAGCAGCTTGATTTCGGATATGACTTTATCTTCAGCTGGATTTGTAGTTTTATCTCCAGAATTGTGACGAAACGCCTTTGATCTTTGGCTTCAACCGATTGATTTGTAGGGATTTGTTCTAGCTGGTTTTCAACCGATCTGAACCGACCTGATCTGCCCCATTTACTGACTTCGAATTAATTCTGATTTAAATCAAAATTTGATGGCTTTTGTGCTCATTTCTCTTCCCTCTCCTTTAAGAATGGGCCTGCAAATAAATTAAACAATAATTAAGAGAAAGCAGAGTTTATTCTAAAATAAGTATGAGAATATGATAATGAATGTGTAATATGCATCGATCACACCCCCATACCTATCTTTTGCTCGTCCTCGAACAAAATAACTGAACAAAAAATTATTAGACCACTTTCGCAAGTCACGCGATTACACTGAGCATGTGCAACAAGCTGTTGAACCTCTAGGTTAGCCCTAGAGGACGAGTTTTGTCTCGTAAGAGTTTTCAGTGGATTACACCCACAAAATCCGTAAAGAAAGAGAAAAATGTTAGTATTTTGAAAGAAAAATTTTGAAATATTATTGTAAGTTTTAAGTAATCTATAAGTTATAGGAAATCGAATTTTTCATTCCTAAACTTAGTCTCTATTCAAAAATTTGTTATCAATCAAAGTAAGGAGTCAATTGTTTCTCATCTAGTCTATTACTTTACCCTAAGTTATATGCACCTTGTGACCGTGAAAATTTTGACTAAAGGTTCTTTAACTCTAACTCTTATGCCTTATATATATATATATATATATATATATATATATATATATATATATATATATATATATATATATATATATATATATATATATATATATATATTGGTGTATTATTCCTTAGTTCTATTAGGCTTTCTAATCTGCCCATGTAAAGGGCTTTTAATCGATGACTCCCAAACCAAACGGTCTTAGGGTACCGGGTGTGAAAACACCCCAAGGACTTAAGGACTCGAGCAAACAAGGCCACAAAAATAAGGATTTTATTTATGAATCACTTTTAGGCGTGAATAATTATGCTTTATTAGGCACAAATACCCAGCTTAATCAGAGGATTTTTTTTATATATATATTTTTTCTCAAACTTATCTAATCATCTTTCTCATAAATACCAAGGCTTTTACTTAGGTCAAAGCACCTAGCTAATCAATAATTAGATTCGTTCATCTTTCATAGATATATTTTTTTTCTTTTTTCTTTTTTTTATAAGGCATAAGAATCTTTGTTTTTGAACCCTAAGTGTGTAAGTGTATAAAGTGTGTATATTCATTAAGGTAAAGATCAAGACTAAATTACTTTGACAAATTATCTTCCAAACCGTAAAAATCAAACAAATAATCTTATTTTGACCAAGTTTAAGAAATCCTAATTTTGATTTTCCTATTCCTTAAAATTGACTTATTTCTTACAAAAAATAGTCAAAATATTGTTTCTTTTTTCAAAAAGTTTTTAAAGTAAAGAAAATGTTAAAAAAAAATTTTTTAATAAAATGAAAAACCTAAGTTATGTTAGAACCCTCCTCCACACCTATCTCATGCATTGTCCTCAATGTATGAATTAATGCATAGATGCATAAAAAATAAGACAGAAAAGGAAAATACTACGTTAAGGTGGTGGTTCCGGTGGTGATCTGATTGGTCCACGAAATGCGGCCCAATCGACTTTGCATGGAGTTCAGAGGAACCCACCAGAGATCTCTCTAATATAACCCATTAAAATGATGTATACATGAAGGATTTTTATTAAAAATTTAACCCCAACTAATTTCCAATTCCATAATTAATTTCGGAGTCAATTTTGTCAACCACCTTGTCCCAAATGGAGTGTGAAAAGATAGAATGATTGACTTGGACTTAGGAAGTACAGGAACTAATACCGACTCAAAAAGTAACTTAAGTCAAGTAAAGGTTCAGGAGTCGAGATTGGTTCAGGAAGTGGGTCCAAATCAAGAAGTTGAAACTCAAGTCCACATTCATTTTCCCACAATGGAATGTGACTTAATATTGGTGATTCAAGTTCAAGAATGACAGGTGTGGGAATCAAAACTGACTCTAAAATATTACTCAAGTCGGGTAACAAAACAGGAGTCAATATTGATTCGGGAATTTAAACTGGATCACAAAATTGAGAATCTAGGTCACATTTCTCATTGAGTTCAATTCATAAAAATGAGAACTTGCTAATTTGTCAATAGGACTTTCAAAAATATGAAATTGGTCAAGTTCAATATGATGATCATCAAAGATGGGCGATTCAATTTCATTATGAATTGACACAGAATCCAACGTTGACTCGAGAAAAAGATTGAAATCAGGTGAAGACACCAGAGTCATAATTGAATCAAGAAGTAGAATTGAATCACTAAGTTGAGATTTATGATCATATTCATTCTCAAGTTCAGTTTCAGGAAAGGGATAACTTGCCAAACTGTCAATGTCATTTTCAAATTTGAAGTTTGGGCAAGTTCAAATGATTGTGCTGAAATGGAACCTTGTTTTCCAAAACAACATGACTCTTCGGCTCTAACAGAATGGTTAGCGACATCAAAAATGGTCACACGGTGAGAACGTAGAGTTTGGACCATCATATCAATGTCATGATTACAAGCATTTTGAGCCTGAGTCATGGCTTCAAGCATCTTTTCATAGTTGATTGGTTAATCATTTTGTTGCGATTGGACTTGAAAAGATGAAGTGTTGTTTTAGAATTGGTGGTGGAATTGTGAGTCCGTTATATTTTGTATTGTTGTTTGGACTCACGCATACTCATTTCCAAAATTGATGGTTTCTACTTGGACTGGTGGAACTGAGTATGAATCTTGAAAATATTGTGGACAAAGTGGATAAGGAGGACAAGTTGGTTGAAAATTGGACTCGGGAGAGGTGAATCCCCATTGACTCTGTGAAGAGTTGAAATTATTCTGGAAATTATGATCATAAGATTGGGGCATGGGTTATATTGATTCGGATAAGACCAATCCGGCACACTATGTTGGTTAAAATTATGATATGCCGGGTTGGTAATATCTGAAAAAGAGGTTGGTGTGTAATATGGATTACCATTAAAATTGAAAAAATTGTTATTATAAGCCATATCACACAAGAAATATCAACACAAAAAAAAACAAACAAATAAGCAAATAAATAAAAAAATTCTAACTAAGTTAGGGTAGACCTTTGACCTAGACACTCCTAACTGGTTAGACCGTCCACGGGAGGTATAATGCAGACTTTGACCACAAGCTAATCAGCCAGGTCAGGGCAAGATTTGAAAACACCTAGAGGGGGGTGAATAGGTGTAAGTGCTAATCTAAGAAACTTAATGCAAACTAAGTGCGCTAAATGCGGAAGCTAATGTAAATTATGCACAAACTAATACAATACAACAAGTGTAGCCGAATTCCCCTTTCGAGGCTCTGGACTAACTCCCTTGATTCCCCTTGAAATGGGTTGAGGCGCTATGTGAAGCTCTTGTTGGATGAGTACAAGTTAGGCACACACACAGCAATCCAAGCAATATGAAATATGTGCACACACAATCAAGCCAAGCAATAAAGGATATAGCAATATAAAATAATGCAAGGCAACACAAGCATATGATATGGCAATATGAGTTATGCTCAACACAAGCAAATATGATGATATGAAGTATGATGCTTTGCACAAAGTAAATGAGAGAGAGTTAGAGAGACAATGGGAGCAATCGCAAACACCAAGATTTGTTTCGAGGTTCGAGCACCTTGCTCTACATCCCCGCCTACACCACCGTGTAGGATTTCCACTATCTCAACTCCCACCGAGGGAACCTCTACCGAAGAGGATTTCTTACAACCCAAGGAGTACCGAACTCCTCTCTCAATACAAACCACAACACCTCACACTAGAGGTGTCAACCAACAACCACACCTCTACCTAAGAGGCTTACAAACACAATCCCAATCACCTCACACTTGAGGGATCCAAACCAATACCACTCCGATCACCTCTACCGAAGAGGGATTCACAAATAAAGGAGGGTTACAACACAAGAGGTTTACAACAACAACCTCAAACTCTCTCTTTCTCTTTTTCCACAAAACAAGATCCTAAATAGTTTAGGATAGTATGATATAGCTCAAGTGTGGAAACAAGTATTTTTGAAACAAGCAACAAAGAAAAACTACTTGGGAAATCTCTTGTATATGATAGAAAAGAAATACCAAATCAAAATCCCAAAACCTAGTTTTCTTTGATTTTTCAAAAACCCAAAAACAAATAAGATGAAATCTTTTTGGCTTAAAACCCTTTTAAAACTCTTTTAAACACTAGAGAAAGTCTGGAATTTTTAGCTCTAAAAATCTTGTTCAAAACAATGGAGAAATGGGGTATATATAGCCCCTAGGAAAAACTAGCCGTTAGGCTGATGTGGCAGTCTGACCAACTGCCGGTCGACCGGCCCGATCGACCGCCAACGGTCAAATTTGTGACCGTTGGGCAACATCGGTCGACCGGTCCGGTCGACCGAAATAAACCGAGAGCAGAGCTCTCAGGCCCGGTCGACCGGCCGGTCGACCGTCCACTGTGCCTAACAGACGTGCACGTCTGTGCACGTCGGTCGACCGATCGGTCGACCGGCCTTTGGTGCGGTCGACCGTTCCGGTCGGCCGACCAGCCTGTCAGCACAAAACCAGGTCAGAAAAAATTTGGAAAAATATTTTCTAAAAAATCTTTTGTCTCTTTAAAAATACCATAAAAATTGTTTTATCATTTTATGTTGAAACATAAACATGTGATAAAAATTTCAGACACAATATCAACATATCAATTCATTTTTGTGTCTTGCCAATTTTATCAAAAACAAAACTTGTATTTTTATCAAACTTGATTTTTCCAAAACATGAATATGATAGTCAAAATAAGTTTGTCTAGCAAGTTTAAAGCATGTATGTATATCTAGAACATATCTAATATACATAGGTATAAGGTAAACTTGTTTTGATCTATTATTCATGAAAACCAAAATCAAATCATAAAACGTGTGTGCTTCGTGCACTGAGCATATCAACTAAACTAAGCTTTACAAATGGATCTAAAACTCTATCTAAACTAGGATACCTAAGTCTTCTTGACGATCTTCATCTTCAAGTAGACTTGCTCCAAAACTCCGTGATTCTCCAAGTGCAAAGGTATGATCTTTAAGCTTGGCACCGGAATCATCATGAATAGCTTCTAATCATCTTGTTGAAGCTAATCACCAACTAATATCCTGTTAATGATCTAAAACTTAGAAACACAAGAATATTAGTAAACATAACTACATGAGTGTTAATCATCATCAAAACTAGAGTGGAAGGCCATTGGGCCAACAATCTCCCCCTTTTTGATGATGACAAAACTCATGGAGTTATATATGCATGGATTAAAGATAAGTACAAGGAAGCTCCCCCTTAACTCATGCATAGGATAAACAATAAATATATGCAATGAATGTTAAACATGAAACATGCGTATGCATAAACAATAAATGGTTCTAGATATCAAATGGAATATTCAAAACAAAATAAGCTCTAGATACCAATTACAAAGCAAACTCTATATATCAATTAAACTTAATATTCTTGAGATTAAAACATAATATATGCATAAACATAAGCATGCATATAAAACTCAAAATCTTTCTCCCCTTTTTGTCAATCATCAACAAAGGGGTAACCAATCAAAACAATGCAAACAATGTTCTCCCCCTTTTTTTTTTGTCTAATACAAAAAACAAAGTCAATAAGGGGTGACTACAAACATGATATCAATTAAAAAATATGTCAATGAAGCATCTTGATACCATAAACAAGGATCATATATGTTATATGCTATATACATTCATGAAGAGGAAGACGCTTAGTTAGCTCCCTACACATATGCATTACATGAAGAAAGGATGACAAGCCCCAATTCACATAACACTATTATGTAATGCATAAGAGGAGATGTGAAGCTCCCCCTACACACGTATATCATATAAAGAAGAGTTGTCAAGCTCCTCAATTTATAATATACTCAACATGAATCTATATGTAAGAGAGATGTTAAGCTCTCCTTGCATATAGGAAATACAAATCAAAATTTTGAATATTTTCTTAAACAACATTTTGAAAATACCAATTGTAATTAAACATAACAAATTACCAATGGTAAAACCATAACAAATTTTGAATGTCTAAACACAAATTTTGATACCAATTGTAAGAATATATTTCATTTTGAAAATATATAAACAAATTTGATGTTGATATCATATGCTCAAAATAACAACTTTTAATCATAAAGAGTGGGAGTACAAATACCAATTGAAATACAAAATCAAATTTTCTCCCCTTTATGAAAAACAAACTAAAGACATGCATAGTCTTGATAACAATTTAAAAGTAATCAATTTAAACAAAATTGAAACTCAAGCACTAGCATAAACACAACATATATATGTATGAAAGATAGATACCAATAGAAATTGATATACTTGGAATTTAAAGCATACATACATACAAAACATATATGAGTATACAAGAAGATCAGAATGATACCAATTGAAAGAGTTCAATGATACCAATTGACATAACAATAAGTTCAAGTGTATACATCATATTATCTACCACCCAATCATAATTCAATTTTAAAGATTTTCAATTTAGGGCATACATGAACATGATCTCCCATCCTACCGCCCTTGGAAGGTAGGGGTTTTCAAAAATAGATTTGAAAATGTAGTTTTGTTTGAAAATCACTACCAAAATGAAGAACACCGCAACTAGTTAAATGGAAAAACTTGTTAACTAGCACGAAATCCTTCAAGCAAGGAATAAAACAAAATTGAAATTCACATGATAATCATCACTCTAACCAATAAAGCATAACTCATGAGAAACAAAACATGAGCAATAGATATGAGTGTATAAATAATATGTGAAGATCATAATCATGAAAAATATTTCATTAAGCTCAATTATTCCTTAAAACATAATTCCATCAAAACTATCTAATCTTCAAGGCATATGTATGTCTAATACAAACTAAAGTATACATACATATCCAAAACATAACGAGTCCACAAAATATATGCATGAAGGCACGTGGCTCAAAAGGATACTCATGTATAGTCAATAGTTTGGATAAGATAGACATATACATGAAGTTAAATATTGAAACACATGAAAAACATGAAAATCATGATAAGCTAAATTTTCATCAAGGCAATTTTCATTTCAAGGTATATGTATGAATTGTCAACACAAGAAGTATACATACATATCCCTAAACACAATTGAGTCCAAATATAGATTTGCATGAAAGGCAAATGACTCAAGGGGTATACATGTATATCTTAAAGTTTGGCAATACAAACATATACATGAAGTGAAACACACAATCATAAAACAAATCCAAAAATGGAATACAAGTTTGAAATGTATGAATCATCAAAACTAGACTGTACTAACACATCTAATGGGTTCAAATAAGCAATCAAGCCCAAACATATATAGATTTATTTGTGGCCCACTATATGTACAAGTATAATTCCTAGTCTTAATGAAAACTAACATCTAAACAAGTAATCTTAACAAGAAGCATCAAAACAAATATGAAAATCATCATGATAAACCTAAAACATGACTACTATGTAAATTCACATGTATTAGATTCATGATGTACATTATAGCTTAAACATAAGTGAGAACACTAAGTATGGGATCATATAAGCATGTGTATCTCAAATACTATACATGTATGTCAAGGATCTAATAAACATGGCATTTACATACTAATCCATAGACAATAAAAACATGCTATAAACAATGAATATTAAAAGCATGTAAACAATAAATGGGAGTAAAGGATTGTTACCAAAACCGAAGAAGCAACTCTCCTTGTCTCCAAAACGTGGTGGTCATCTCCACCAAATCTTCCCTTGAAAGTGATGCATCCAATTTGATTTTCATGAAGTCCGGAACGCATCCACTCCAAGGTGTCATCACTCTCACGTCATGTGAGAGCCCACACCTACATCAAAAACTTTAGGGGTGGTGGTCTTTGGTACCCATACTCTTTTGGGTCCATGGGGGTTAGTCCCTTCTCTAACCCAAACAAAGTTCTTTGCTAAATTTGGAGTATGTAATCTATCATAGCAAAATTTAGCAAGGTGGGCCTTACGTCCACAATGTGTACATGTGTACACATGAGCATACATGGTGTGATGGTGTCCGTGAGGAGCATGTGTATGCCGTGGAGGGTGTGCATGCATAGAAGATGGAACTTGTTTCTTTCGAACCAAGGTTTCCAAGCGTGTGTGGTTCATGGCACATTGGCTCATAGTGGAGCCCAAATAATCTACTCTCTTCTTTAGCATACAAATATCATCATTAATCCTAGAAGAAGAGATACATGCATTAGGTAGACTAGATGAAGTAGCTACACTAGCATGGCAAACATGTGCATCAATCTTATTTTGTAAAAATTCATTTTTCGTTAAACAAATTTCTAAATCCTTTGAAATAGAATCAATTTTTATTTTCAAAGAATCATTTTCTTTTACAACAAATTCAATTTTTGAAGACAAAACTTTATTTTTCTTCAAAACATTCTCACAATCATTATTGTTTTTCAAAAACTCATTTTCTTTAAGTGCAAGATCAAGTTGAGATTTTAATGAATCCCTCTCATTAGTAATCTCCTCTTTCTCTTGCAAAACAACATCAAGTCTAGCAATCAAATTTTTATTTTCATCATTAATGCCTAGACTCTTCTTTTTCAACAAGTTATATTTTTCTATTAGTTTTTCACAAACAATAGATAGTTCTTCATTTAAAGCATGGGGATCAACAAAATCATTTGAAGAACTAGCACAATCATTACTATCTAGTTGAGTTTCCGATTGTACCTCAAGGGAGTCATTCCCTTGGACCATGTAGCATTGTTGTGGTTCGGATTCTCCACTAGATTCCTCTTCTTGTTGGATTTGGACTTGAAGCTCCGAGGTGGTGGTGGTTGTCAATTTGTTCCACACTGCAAAGGCGGAATCAAAGTTAGAAACACATAAGAGATAATCTTTAGGAAGAGTGCTTCTAATGGCCTCTAGGGCTTGTGCATTGGCCCCTATATGATTATCATCACCAAGATAACATCTCTTGGTGGCGGCAAGGAAGACATGCAAACCTAGGGTCTTTAGGTACATGGACATCCTATACTTCCAAACATCAACGTTGGAAGGGTCAAAGCTAGGAGGGGTCATGAAGTCCATGGTAAACTATATATGAATGTGCAAACAAACAAATGCAAATGAGATTAGCAAGCAAATGGATCACTCCTAGGATGTTAAGCCTAAGTATCAGGAGCACTAGCTCTGATACCAATTGAAAAACACCTAGAGGGGGGTGAATAGGTGTAAGTGCTAATCTAAGAAACTTAATGCAAACTAAGTGCGCTAAATGCGGAAGCTAATGTAAATTATGCACAAACTAATACAATACAACAAGTGTAGCCGAATTCCCCTTTCGAGGCTCTGGACTAACTCCCCTTGATTCCCCTTGAAATGGGTTGAGGCGCTATGTGAAGCTCTTGTTGGATGAGTACAAGTTAGGCACACACACAAGCAATCCAAGCAATATGAAATATGTGCACACACAATCAAGCCAAGCAATAAAGGATATAGCAATATAAAATAATGCAAGGCAACACAAGCAATATGATATGGCAATATGAGTTATGCTCAACACAAGCAAATATGATGATATGAAGTATGATGCTTTGCACAAAGTAAATGAGAGAGAGTTAGAGAGACAATGGGAGCAATCGCAAACACCAAGATTTGTTTCGAGGTTCGAGCACCTTGCTCTACATCCCCGCCTACACCACCGTGTAGGATTTCCACTATCTCAACTCCCACCGAGGGAACCTCTACCGAAGAGGATTTCTTACAACCCAAGGAGTACCGAACTCCTCTCTCAATACAAACCACAACACCTCACACTAGAGGTGTCAACCAACAACCACACCTCTACCTAAGAGGCTTACAAACACAATCCCAATCACCTCACACTTGAGGGATCCAAACCAATACCACTCCGATCACCTCTACCGAAGAGGGATTCACAAATAAAAGGAGGGTTACAACACAAGAGGTTTACAACAACAACCTCAAACTCTCTCTTTTCTCTTTTTCCACAAAACAAGATCCTAAATAGTTTAGGATAGTATGATATAGCTCAAGTGTGGAAAACAAGTGTTTTTGGAACAAGCAACAAAGAAAAACTACTTGGGAAATCTCTTGTATATGATAGAAAAGAAATACCAAATCAAAATCCCAAAACCTAGTTTTCTTTGATTTTCCAAAACCCAAAAACAAATAAGATGAATCTTTTTGGCTTAAAAACCCTTTTAAAACTCTTTTAAACACTAGAGAAAGTCTGGAATTTTTAGCTCTAAAAATCTTGTTCAAAACAATGGAGAAATGGGGTATATATAGCCCCTAGGAAAAACTAGCCGTTAGGCTGATGTGGCAGTCTGACCAACTGCCGGTCGACCGGCCCGGTCGACCGCCAACGGTCAAATTTGTGACCGTTGGGCAACATCGGTCGACCGGTCCGGTCGACCGAAATAAACCGAGAGCAGAGCTCTCAGGCCCGGTCGACCGGCCCGGTCGACCGTCCACTGTGCCTAACAGACGTGCACGTCTGTGCACGTCGGTCGACCGGATCGGTCGACCGGCCCTTGGTGCGGTCGACCGTTCCGGTCGGCCGACCAGCCTGTCAGCACAAAACCAGGTCAAAAAAAATTTGGAAAAATATTTTCTAAAAAATCTTTTGTCTCTTTTAAAAATACCATAAAAATTGTTTTATCATTTTATGTTGAAACATAAACATGTGATAAAAATTTCAAGACAATATATCAACATATCAATTCATTTTTGTGTCTTGCCAATTTTATCAAAAACAAAACTTGTATTTTATCAAACTTGATTTTTCCAAAACATGAATAGGATAGTCAAAATAAGTTTGTCTAGCAAGTTAAAGCATGTATGTATATCTAGAACATATCTAATATACATAGGTATAAGGTAAACTTGTTTTGATCTATTATTCATGAAAACCAAAAATCAAATCATAAACGTGTGTGCTTCGTGCACTTGAGCATATCAACTAAACTAAGCTTTACAAATGGATCTAAAACTCTATCTAAACTAGGATACCTAAGTCTTCTTGACGATCTTCATCTTCAAGTAGACTTGCTCCAAAACTCCGTGATTCTCCAAGTGCAAAGGTATGATCTTTAAGCTTTGGCACCGGAATCATCATGAATAGCTTCTAATCATCTTGTTGAAGCTAATCACCAACTAATATCCTGTTAATGATCTGAAACTTAGAAACACAAGAATATTAGTAAACATAACTACATGAGTGTTGATCATCATCAAAACTAGAGTGGAAGGCCATTGGGCCAACAAGATTGGTGGGAGGTATCCACGCAAAAGTGACGGGCCTAATTAAGCCAAACCACCAGCCTTCGGGGTTTCGCCCCTCAATCCCTTTCCTTAGACACTGATTTGGTAGGAGTCAAATTCTAACACCTTTCCCCTTAGGATAATCTCCTAATTGAGTCCGAGATGTCCCTAGGGCCAACGTCTACTCAGTTTTAGTTAGGCTTGGGTTAGTGAGTGAGGAGATTGTTTGTGGGTTAAGGGAGGGTAATGACTTCCCCATCTTATCTTGTTTGTAGGACAAGCCCTTAAGATTGATTGTGCAAAGTGTGCAAGATAAAGAAAAGTAACATTCAACAAGCAACTAATCACTCAAGAATGTTTCCTAAACTATATGCCATGCATACGTACCTTTTGCTCCAGCACTTTTCAACAGTAATGTAAAATGTAAACGAATTAGACACGTACCTAAATGCAAAGTCTAAACCATTTTTAACATTTAACAAACATCATTTTACTGTTGAGGTTAGAAAGTAAGTACAGTGAGACAAACAAGGAAATAGATAGTTATAGATATTAAACTTTGCAATACAGCCAACCTGCAGAAAATACAGGTTAGTAGTTCACTCAGATTGCCACATAAATGTGGCAAATCTGAGGGCTTCTGGGTTCTGCTTTCTTGAGCAGAGTCCAGGGCCACTTATATGTCCACTGCAGCAAAAATTCCTTGTTGTGAAACCTGTACACCAAGAACAAAGAAGAAAGTTAACCAAAAATGTAAATCTAAAAAGAGAATAACTTACCGTCCCTCCCTGACAACGGCGCCAAAATTTAATTGAGGTTGAACCATCATACAAATACAGAATTTCAAAACTTTAAAATAGAGATGTGCAAGTGTCAATTCTACCGCGATAGCAAGTGGCTATGCGGGTCGTGATCCACAAGGAGGGACTAGCGATGGAAGCTTTTTAGTAAGTTTTCTTTTAGGCTACAAAGTATGGTTAAAGTTCTTCTTTAGTTCTCTAAAAGAAAAAGGAAAAATTGAGTTAAAGTTAAATTAGGAAGAAGATGGTAGATTAAGAAGATGGAGAAACTAGAAGTGATATATACAAAGAAATTGAAAGAGTGAAAGAGATTTGGGTGATTATGGTGTTGGTGATCTACACTAAAAGTTACAAGAAAAGAAAGAAAAACTAAAACCTAAAAAACATACTTACCTATTCGGCGCCTGCTTACCTTTTACCCGTATCGACGATGTACCTTTCTTTGAAGGCGAGCGAAGCATGGCAGATGAGATCTTCCCCGTTCCCGATTTACACTATGAAATGAAGGGGCGAGCTATACTACCATAGAAATGGATGTCCATCACCATAAGCCATCAATGACACTTGAAAGGAGAAGGCAACTTCGAGGCTATCGGTTTCATTTGGATACACAAACACAAAAGAGGAAAGCGAACAAAAACAAGAGTAAAAAAGAAAAGAAAATCTCGATTCGATTCAAATAACAATAGAAGAAAAGATCACTTACACTGGTGTCACCTTCAGTACAAGCTTGTTCTCATTCCTCCATGAAAGTATCCTCTCCTCTCAGTTACATAAATAAAACAAAAATTACATGAAAGAAAATAAAAACCTAAGTTACAAACTATAAATTAGCCTAAGTTCTATTCTCTGCTTGGTCGTTCTCTGTACGCTCTGAAAAACCCTCTATTTATAGGCAAAACCCAACATTGGAGGGCGTATGAAGATAGGGGGATCAAACGCTCCCCCTAAATCCCTAACAAAGCCGCGGATCCGCGGATTATGCCGCGTTTCTACGGCCTTCTGTGGCCAGGTGGCCACAGCTGATGGGTGGAGCAGCCTGGTTTCGGGATATGACTTTACTTTAGCTGGATTTGCAGTTTTATCTCCGGAATTATGACAAAATGGCCTTTGATCTTTGGCTTCAACCGATTGATTTGTAGGGATTTATTCTAACTGATTTTCAATCGATCTTAACCGACCTGATCTGCCCTGATTTACTGACTTCGAATTAATTCTGATTTAAATCAGAATTTGATGGGCTTTTGGGCTCGTTTCTCTTCCCTCTCCTTTAGGAATGGGCCTGCAAATAAATTAAATAATAATTAAGAGAAAGCAGAGTTTATTCTAAAATAAGTATGAGAATATGATAATGAATGTGTAATATTAGCGACTGATCACTCCTCTCTGTCTTAATTTCTCTCCCCTTAGGGTTTACTCTCCCCCTCTCAGTCTTTTAGTCTCTCTCTGTCTTTCTCTCTCTTCTTTCTGTTTCTCTCTCAATCTCTCTCCTCTTTCTCTCTCTTGGCTGTGTGTGTTGCTTGTGCCCCTGTGTACGAGTCCAGCCCCTGCTAGGCAAGTACTTTACTTTGTATTGGGTGTGTACTGTATTCTATGATTGGGCACATGTTGTATTTCATTTGGGTGTTGAGCATGTATTTATATTGGATTGTGTTGTATCTGGGACTGTAATGTAGTATCATTGCTATGAATGCTTGTAATAGCGTAGTTTATACTTGTACATGTACATTGCTTGTAGTACTGCTCTATTATTGTGGTTGGCTGACTCTTTATGGTCGCCCTGCCTTTGAGCACAGCCCTCTAGGCTATCTCTTATTTGACCGACTCTTCATGGTCGCCCTGCCTTGGGCGCAGCCTCTAGGCTTTTCTCCAGCCTTCAGGCTCAGCTTTTGAGCTACTCATCAGTATTCAGACTTAAGCCCTCCGAATTTCATATGCTCCGCTTGGTAGGCGAGCCTAACACTCAGCGCTTTACTGCTAACTCCGTTCAAGTGTAGTTACACCATAAGCATGGCTTCACCGTGTGCAGTAGTATAGCGTTGATAAGCTCGCTTCACCGTGTGTTTAGCTGCACCATGAGCGATAACCATGCCGAGCATGATAGCGTCTAGCACAGTACGCTAGCTTCACTCCAACTTTACTTAGATTCGCTTGGTTGTAAATACTATAATTTATTATCATTTTAATTATGCTTGTGAAGAGTTTGAAAAATTCAGAGGCAAAAAGATACCACACTGCAGAGAGAGATCTTAGGCTAAGTTTTTGTTCTAGTTTAGCTTAGATTTTTTTCCTATAAATGTAATTTTATAACTTCTTTATAGCTTAGTTTAGAGAGAGTTTCAAGAGAGAAGGAGAAGAAGAATTATATTTAGAGTGAAACTAAGTGTAATCTTCTTCTGAGATATTTGTATTGAGAGTGACAGTCAATATAATGTTCCTCCTCCTCTTCGTCATTATTCAATCTAGTAGATCGCTGCTTATTGTTATTTCTTCTCTTGTTCTGCTTCGAGGTAAATCTTCGTAAACATTCTAATGTTTGATAATTAATAGAAGAAGTAAGTTAACTTTCATGTTCTGTTCTTTCTTTTTCCTAGTTTAGAAATAAGATTTTTAAAGTCAATACTTTTTCTTATTTCTTTCCATTCTTTCTCTTTTAACATTGTTCTTTGTTTAAATGAAACAGCAACACCACCTTTTTTTAATCTTCTTTTCTCCTCTTCTGACATTAACACTTTTCCTTTCTTTTAAAATGCTTAGAAGAAAGACTTTTAAACTGATTTTAAGTAACTAAAAAAAGAACTTACTAAATGTTTTTATTGCAGTCGCTCCTTGTGGATCACAACCCGCATAGTTGAAATCACCTAGAGGGGGGTGAATAGGTGACTAGCTAATCTAATGATGAATTAATAAAGAATTAAAACTATTTATGCAAACTAAAAATTCTTAAGTTAAACACACTAAGTATAACACAAGAGTGTAGCCGAATTTCCGGTGAAGGGCTCTGGACTATCTCCTCAAGATTCCTCTCGATAAGAGTTGAGGTGCTGCTATGGTTCTCTCGGTTGAATACAAGTGTAAGCAAACAATCCCCAAGCATATATCAATTTGAGCACAAGTATATATCAAGCATACAAAGATGAAAGCAATAAGCAAGCAAGATATAAACATAAGTGAGAGATAGAGAGAGCAATCGCAAACACGGGAGATTTGTTTCGAGGTTCGAGCACCCTTACTCTACGTCCCCGCCTTCAACACTATGAAGGATTTCCACTATAAACCGATCCCACCGGATCACTCGGTGCCGCAACACCTACAACGAGTTCACACTAGAACTCCTTGGACTCACTAGTCCCTCTCTTGTTCCCGCAAGAACTACATACCGCAAGCACACTAGCTTGCCGAGGCCGCACCTCTACACCGAGCTCTCACTAGAACTCAAAACAACGCGAACCCGCAAGTCTGCCTCCTCAAATATAAGAATGAACACTTTGGTGATCTGAATACTTTGATCACCTAAAAACAACTCTCACAACAACTCTCCTATAGGATGGATATAGCAATGGAAAGCTCAAGTATGTGTGAGAAAAATTAGGATTGATTTATGGTGAAGAACTCAAGAAATCTCTTTTACAAAACACTCTTGGTAAACTCTCCTTTTGATATGAAAATACTCGCTCTTAAACAAGTGGAGATAAATACTAAAAGATGTATAAAAAACTAGCTTGAAAACCCACTTCCAATCTTATAGAAAACAGTCCAAGGGAAGCCCCTTTTATAGGCTCCCATAATGTGGTCGTTGGAGGCCAACTCAGCAGCCTGGTCTGCTGTCGGTCGACCGGCCAACGGTCAGATTTCTGAACGTTGTGCCAGCTGTCGACCGGCCAGTCGACCGTGGCCTGGATACAGAGAGCAGTAGCTCTCTGCCGGTCGATCGCCCTGTCGACCAGGGCCATTTCCAGAGAGCAGAGCTCTCTGGTGGTCGACTGGGTCGGTGGACCGGCCCTCCAGCCAAACAAGTCGTGCACGTTTGTGCACGTCGGTCGACCTCTGGCACGGTCGACTGTGCGGTCGACCAGCAGAAGGCCAAAAATAGGTTTTTAGGAATTTAAACCTCGGTCTTTTTACTTCAATAAAATCCCATAAATTCTCATAAATTCTACAAAAATAAGTTCATTGATATAATTTGATATACAAACATGTTTGAGTAAAAATCAAAATATATTACAAATATTTTGAACTATTTTTGTAAATGAAAGTTTTGCCTTAAACAAAAATCTGTATTTTCCAAAATCAATTTTTCCAAAACATCTCCAAATACAAAAACAAAATATTTTTAACACTTTTAAAGCTTAGTGTGTATGGATATGATCCACTACACAAATATGATGAAATATCTATATTTTTGACATTAAGCTCTAAAATTTGTTTTGATAAAACACATGTATATTTTGAGGTTTAAAAACCAAAACGGTATTTTCCAAAACGAAAACTCTTTTATGAAAACACATCTAAATCTTGTATGTGCGTGTATATGAACTTAAGCAATCCACCAACTAATCTATCCTTTACATTTTATCTAAGAATAAAATCTTGACACTTACAAACATGACACAAGTCTTCTTGAAAATCTTCTCGTGAAGGTCTTCTTCTCCTTCTTGACTTGGTCCAAAATATGATCCATGAGCTAGACTCTTCTTGAGTACTTGATGCAATCTTGATGCGTGAGCTCTTGAATCAACACGTGCTAGCTCCAAAACTTTTACTTTAAATCCTTTGTTGAAGCTAAACACTAACTAAGATCTTGATCAAATATCTGACACTAATTAAACACAAGATCATTAGTACTATAACTACATGAGTTAATCATTATCAAAACTAGAGTGATGGGCCTTTGGGCCAACAATCTCCCCCTTTTTGATGATGACAAAACTCATAGAGTTATATGAAATCACCTAGAGGGGGGTGAATAGGTGATAATGCTAATCAATGCACAAATTAAAATGTTATGATGCAACGATCACCCGAAACAAGACTAGAAGCCGAATACCCCGTGAAGGGCTCTGAACTCCTTCCTCGTGATTTCTCTAGATAAGAGTTTGAGGTGTGTAATGCAATCTTGTTGTGTGATTATTGATCGATAATATAGCAATGATTATGAAGCAAGTAAATGTATCAATGAATATGAAGCAATGAATATAAAGCAAGTAAACCAATCACAAACACAGAGATTTGTTCCGAGGTTCGAGCATCCAGCTCTACGTCCCCGCCTTCACCCAGAAGGATTTCCAACCACTATAACTTTCACAAAGAGTTACAACCACACCGGAGTACCCAACTCCTCAATCACACTCCTCTAGTCCAGAGGTAGTGTAGCCACAAATACAAGAATCTCTTGGTGATCAAAAGACCACAAACCCTCTTTTGAAAACCTTTTTCTCTTACAAAAACCCTATAGAACAATGTGTAGGATTGAAGCTCAAATTTTGTAAGTGAAAAGAAAATGAAATTGAAGAGAGTTTTGAACCAAAAACTTCAGTAGAGAGAGAGAATTTTGAGCACAAAAACAGAGAACAAAAACTTCTTTTGAAAGCTTTAAACTTGAATTCTTTTGCAAATGATTGTTGTAAATACCTCACCCTAATCATCCCTATTTATAGGATAAGGGTAGGGATTAAAGAGTAAACTAATATAATAAGTAATTAGGAAATGTTTGACCCAAAAGCCAGCCCCTAAACTCGTTTAGAGACAAAACACACGTTTTAAAACATGTTAAAACAACTAGCCGTTAAGGCTGAAATCAAGCCACGGTCGACCAGCCGGTCGACCGGGTTTTCAAAAAATTTAGCCGTTGCCAGCCCACGGTCGACCGCCCGGTCGACCGCCCGGTCGACCGAAACAAACAGAGAGTAGAGGACATTCAGTCGGCCGAAGGTCAGTCGACCGAAATGGGGTCCGGTCGACCGGGAGACGTGCACACATGCACGCACCCAACGGTCAGAAGCCCGGTCGACCGGTCGGTCGACCGTTCTGACCTGAAACAGAGCCGGTCGACCGCCCAGTCGACCGCAGCAGGCCAAAAATCAGTCTTTTGAAAAAGGTTTTGAAAATCTTGATAGTTTGCAAAATAGTTTTGATCAAGACTAGGTATAATATACAAAATGGAGTTTGTAAGTAATAAAATATATTTAAAACTATTTTGTACATAGGAGAAATTTCTTTTAGACAAATCATGTGCACAAAAACTTGTGTGTAGGGAAATTTGAGCTTCAAACCTATTCACTATTCTTTAACAAAATATAAGAATATAAAAACTATAAAATGAAGTCTCTGAGCCACAATGAAGTCTCTGAGCCATGCTATACCAAGCTAGAGCCTTCTCTTCTATGAACACTTCCTCTTGTGCCATTTGCCTTATAAGCATCATAAACCTTGCAAACCTTGCAATAGCTAAGAAAGGCCATCATGAATGGTACTAACCTGAAACTCATCTTAAACAACTTATTAGTACCATATAGCTTCTATGTGTTTTGTTATCATCAAAACTTAAACAAATGGAGAGTGTAACCTTTCGGGCCAACAATCTCCCCCTTTTTGATGATGACAAAACATATAGGCTATATAACAAGATATAAAAGAGAGGTAATACTCCCCCTAAAATAATGCACTATTTAAACAAGTATAAAATAAGATTTCATGAGATAACAATAAAACACAAAACATTAATAAAACACTAAATCATAACACATATCATAACACATATTTCTCCCCCTTTTTGGCATACATAAAAAAGGGATAAATTAGCAAGAAAACCTTCTTATTCAATAACACAAACATTAAGTTCACCACATATAAAAGAAAATCTATTAAAGTCAAGAGGTTTAGTGAAAATATCGGCAAGTTGCAAATCAGAAGAAACATAATCAATCTCAATATCACCTTTCTCAAAATGATCTCTAAGAAAGTGATATCTAATCTCAATGTGCTTGGTCTTACTATGTTGATTTGCATTCTTAGTCATATGAATAGTACTAGTATTATCACAAAATATTTTTATATGGTCATAATGCAAATCATAATTAAGGAGAGTATGTTTCATCCAAAGGACTTGTGCACAACAAGCTCCCGCCGCAACATACTCCGCCTCGGCGGTTGAGAGGGCTACCGAATTTTGTTTCTTAGAGGACCATGAAACAAGACAATTACCAAGAAATTGACATGTTCCACTAGTACTTTTTCTATCCACTCTACAACCCGCATAGTCGGCATCCGAAAAACTCGTCATTGAAAAACTCCGTTTTTCAGATACCAAAGACCCATTCCAATAGTGCCCTTAATATAAAGAATGATGCGTTTTACCGCAATTAAATGAGATTCTTTAGGACACGATTGGAATCTAGCACAAAGACACACACTAAACATGATATCCGGCCTACTAGCCGTTAAATACAACAAGCTACCAAACATGCTTCTATATAACTTAATATCAACACACTTACCTTCATCATCCTTATCAAGCTTGGTGGTAGTTGCCATGGGAGTGTTGCAAATTTTTGAACCTTCAAGTCCAAATTTCTTGGTGAGTTCCTTGGAGTACTTGGCTTGACATATGAAAATCCCATCACGCATTTGCTTGATTTGGAGTCCAAGAAAATAATTTAATTCACCCATTAATGACATCTCAAATTCACGTTGCATACACTGTTCAAACTCCTTGCAAAGAAACTCATTAGTAGAACCAAAAATTATATCATCAACATATATTTGCACTATAAGAATGTCACTATCAACATGCTTAGTAAATAATGTTGTGTCTACTTTGCCTTTAACAAAATCATTTGAAAGAAGAACTAGAAAGCCTTTCATACCAAGCTCTTGGAGCTTGTTTTAAACCATACAAAGCTTTATCTAACTTGAAAACAAAATTAGGATGTACATGATCTACAAAACCAAGAGGTTGTTCAACATAAACTTCTTCATTGATAAAACCATTTAAGAATGCACTTTTTACATCCATTTGAAAAAGTTTAAAATTTTTAAAAGATGCATAAGCTAGTGTAATCCGTATGGCTTCAAGTCGTGCTACGGGTGCAAAGGTCTCCTCAAAGTCGATTCCTTCAACTTGAGTGTAACCTTGGCCACTAACCTAGCCTTATTCCTAATAACATTTCTTGACTCATCCATCTTGTTCCTAAAAATTCACTTAGTACCAATTATTGGTCTATCGTGGGGTCTAGGAATAAGGTGCCAAACTTGGTTGCGCTCAAATTGATTGAGCTCTTCTTGCATAGCTAGCAACCAATATGAGTCACCCTCAGCTTCAAGGATGTTTTTGGGTTCAAATTGAGAAATGAATGCAAAATTATCACACAATTCATGGAGTTTGGAACGAGTCGTTACCCCCGTTGATACATCACCTATGATGAGATCTTTGGGATGATCTGTAGCATATCTCCAATCTTTAGGAAGTGGTTGAGAGTTTTCCACTTCATCCTTTTGAACTTCACCAATAGATTCTTGCTTTTCTTCTTGAATGGGTGAGTCCTTCAAGGATATTTTCTCCATGTCCTCACCTAATGAGTCAATCTCTACAACATTCTCAACAATAGTATTGGATTCTTCAAATTTAACATACATGGATTCTTCAATAGTATGAGTAGATTTATTGAATATTCTATAAGCTTTGCTAGTACTAGAATATCCAACAAATATTGCTTCATAAGCCTTAGCATCATATTTACCCAAATTATCTTTAGTATTCAAAACAAAACACTTGCATCCAAAAACTTTAAAGTATGAAACATTTGGTTTTATTAAATGATAAATTTCAAAAGAGGTTTTGAAAGTACTTTTACACAAATAAATACGGTTTGATATGTAGCATGCGGTGTTTACGGCCTAGGCCCATAAATATTGAGGGAGCCCATATTCACTTATCATAGTCCTAGCCATTTCTTGAAGAGTTCTATTCTTCCTTTCAACTACTCCATTTTGTTGTGGAGTTCTAGGACATGACATTTCATGCTTAATTCTTTTTTCATCACAATAAGTCATGAAGAGTTTGGTTAACAAACTCACCAACTCTATCACTTCTTATTTTTAAAATCGAAAATCCTTTTTCTTTTTCAACCCTTTTTCGAAAAATCTTAAAATGCGAAAACGTTTGATCTTTGTGTTCCAAAAGAAAACCCAAGTGAATCGAGAAAAATCATCAACTAAAACAAAACATATCTACTTCCATTTAAGCTTTTAGTTTTAGTTGGTCCTCCATGTGAATCAATTTTAATGGCCTAGTTGACATGATATCCTTGATTGGTTTGAAAGAAGACTTGGTTTGTTTTCCAAGTTTGAGGTGCGTAATGCAATCTTGTTGTATGAGTATTGATCGACAATATAGCAATGATTATGAAGAAAGTAAATGTAGCAATGAATATGAAGCAATGAATATAAAGCAAGTAAACCAATCGCAAACACAGAGATTTGTTCCGAGGTTCGAGCACCCAGCTCTACGTCCCCGCCTTCACCCAGAAGGATTTCCAACCACTATAACTTTCACAAGAGTTACAACCACACCGGAGTACCCAACTCCTCAATCACACTCCTCTAGTCTAGAGGTAGTGGAGCCACAAATACAAGAATCTCTTGGTGATCAAAACCCACAAACCCTCTTTTGAAAACCTTTTTCCCTTACAAAATCCCTATAGAACAATGTGTAGGATTGAAGATCAAGTTTTGTAAGTGAAAAAGAAAATGAAATTGAAGAGAGTTTTGAACCAAAAACTTCAGTAAAGAGAGAGAATTTTGAGCACAAAACAGAGAACAAAAACTTCTTTGAAAGCTTTAAACTTGAATTCTTTTGCAAATGATTGTTGTAAATACCTCACCCCTAATCATCCCTATTTATAGGATAAGGGTAGGGATTAAAGAGTAAACTAATATAATAAGTAATTAGGAAATGTTTGACCCAAAAACCAGCCCCTAAACTCGTTTAGAGACAAAACACACGTTTAAAACGTGTTAAAACAACTAGCCGTTAAGGCTGAAATCAAGCCACGGTCGACCAGCCGGTCGACCGGGTTTTCAAAAAATTTAGCCGTTGCCAGCCCACGGTCGACCGCCCGGTCGACCGAAACAAGCAGAGAGTAGAGGACTTTCAGTCGGCCGAAGGTCAGTCAACCGAAATGGGGTCCGGTCGACCGCCCGGTCGACCGAGAGACGTGCACACATGCACGCACCCAAACGGTCAGAAGCCCGGTCGACCGGTCGGTCGACCGTTCTGACCTGAAACAGAGCCGGTCAACCGCCCGGTCGACCGCAGCAGGCCAAAAATCAGTCTTTTGAAAAAGGTTTTGAAAATCTTGATAGTTTTCAAAATAGTTTTGATCAAGACTAGGTATAATATACAAAATGGAGTTTGTAAGTAATAAAATATATTTAAAACTATTTTGTACATAGGAGAAATTTCTTTTAAACAAATCATGTGCACAAAAACTTGTGTGTAGGGAAATTTGAGCTTCAAACCTATTCACTATTCTTTAACAAACTATAAGAATATAAAAACTACAAAATGAAGTCTCTGAGCCATAATGAAGTCTCTGAGCCATGGTATACCAAGCTAGAGCCTTCTCTTCTATGAACACTTCCTCTTGTTCCATTTGCCTTATAAGCATCATAAACCTTGCAAACCTTGCAATAGCTAAGAAAGACCATCATGAATGGTACTAACCTGAAACTCATCTTAAACAACTTATTAGTACCATATAGCTTCTATGTGTTTTATTATCATCAAAACTTAAACAAATGGAGAGTGTAACCTTTCGGGCTAACATTATATATGCATGGATTAAAGTTAAGCTTCATAGAAGCTCTCCCTTAACTCATGCATAACAATAAACAAATATATATTCAATGAAGTGCATAAAACTAAACAAATATATATGCATAAACATGGTGAGAGAAACATGCATAAATCAAAAATTCTTCTCCCCAAAAATCATCTCCCCCTTTTTGTTTAAACTTTCAAAATCCTTCTCCCATTTTGTATAAACATAAAATGCATAAACTCAATATATGCATATATAAACTCAAAATCATTCTCTCCCTTTTTGTCAATCATCAACAAAGGGGTGAAAAACAAATCAACAATAAGGATATATATGCGATATACATCCATGAAGAGAAAGATGCTAAGTTAGCTCCCCTACATACATGCATTACATGAAGAAAGGATGACAAAATCCTAACTCACATAAAGCATAATATCCAATGCATAAGTGGAGATGTTAAGCTCCTCTTACACACGTGTATCACATAAAGAAGAGATGTCAAGCTTCTCAATATAAGATACACTCAACATGAATCTATATATAGAAGAGATGTTAAGCTCCCCTTACATATAGGCAATACATATCAAAATATTTTTAAATCACTTTAAAACAAATTTTGAAATCTCTTAAATCAAATTTTGAGGTACCACTTGTAAGCAAACAATTTTTTTTAAGATATCACAAGATTTTTGATACCTACTGAAATTGAAAATTTTTTATACCAATTGAAATTAAAACATTTATAAATTTTGATACCAATAAAAGTAAAGTATTTTATATTTTGATACCAATTGAAATACATGGTAAATTTTGATACCAAATAAAAGGTAAAACATTTGTGATACCAATTGAAATTGAAACCCAATTTGAAATCGAAACATATTGATACCAATTGAAATATATTGTAAATTTAGATTTCAATTTAAATACCAATTAAAAATAATACATAAGCTCATTAAAATACTAATTGAGATACCAATTGAAATCAAGATTTAAGTCAAGCTTAGCTTAAACATAATTTGTGCTTTAAACATGTAAATATATTATAAATTAAGCACAATCAAATCATATATATGTATGAAGATGAAAATACCAATAGAAATTGATATTATTTGAAATTTGAAGCATACATATATAGAAAACAAAATATGAGTATACAAAAAAAATATCAATTGTGATACTAATTGACAATATGATGAGAATTAAGTGTATAACTCATAATTATTCACCCTTTTCATGCACATGATAAAAAGATTTTCAATAAGGCTCACAAGGCATGGTCGCCCATCCATCCGCCCTTTAAAAGGGTTGGTAGAGGTTTTCAAAAATAAGAATTTGAAATAGTTTAGTATAGTTTAAAAACTCTACAATTGAAGAATAAATAACTAGTGTGAAGTAATTTTTAAAAAACTAGTTAAAGATCCTTCAAACATGAAAACAAAACATATGTACCTCATGAAACATACCAAATACACAAGAGTTTACACTCGAAATCTATAAGGCTCATAAAAGTGCTCATGAAACAAAGTCATGAGTAAACAAAAAAATAATGTGAGTGTACAAGTATCATGTGAATAGCATATTCATGAAAATAGTCAATGAGGCTCGATAACATCAAACAAGTGAAAATCATGAAAATTCATTTTTCATTAAAAATAAACTTCAAGGTATATGTATGAATTATCAAAAGTAGAAATATGCATATATATCCCAAACACAAAAAGAGTTCATAATAGTATTTGCATGAAGGCAAGTTGCTCAAGGGCATACATGTATATTTATTAGTTTTGAACAAAAAATTACATATACATGAAGCAAAACATGCACAAAATAGGCAAAACAAGTATAAATGAATGAATCATCAAAACTAGGTTATACATGTACATGTAATGAGTACAAATGAGCAATGAAGTACAAACATATAAGAATCAAATATTGCTCACTACTTGTACAAATATATACACAAGTTTTAATGAAAACTACATCTAAACAAATATACACCACATGAAACATAATCGAAACATATATCATAAAAACATGCTAAAATTTATTAATGTAAAAGCATGTAAGCTAAAATAGGAGTTTAGAGATAGTTACCAAACCATATGCATTATTCTCTAAGTCTCCAAAACATGGTGATCCTCCCACCAAACTTTCTTGATAGTGATGCATCAATTTGTAGTGTCCATTAAGCCCATGCATCCACCACCAAGGCACCAATTCTCTCACGTCATGTGAGAACCCACACCTATATCAAACACAAGAGGTGTGCACTTTGGTACCCATTTTCTTTTGGGTCCACGTTGGTTAGCATTATTTAAAACCCAAACATTTTTATTAGTAAAATTAATATGGTTTATCTTATCAAAACAAACTTTGCTAAATGGCCTTTACGGCCGCAATGTGTAAATTAGTACACTCTAGAATGCACATGAGTGTGAGTGTAATCATGATGTGCAAAGTGTGCATATGTGTACCATGGGTGATGCGCATGTACATGTGGAGCTTGTTTCTTTTGAAACAAGGTTTCCAATTTAGAATGATTAAATGCACAATTGCTCAAAGTTGAGCTCAAACAATCTATTCTACTTTTCAAAAATTGAATCTCATTTTTATCATGGTGGCATGAAAAGCATGGTGAGAATCAACACCCTTTTTCTTTTTCGAAATATTTTCTTTTTCTTTTGAAACAACTTTTCCTTTCAAAGAGTTATTTTCATTCAAAGCAATTTCTTTTTCTTTTTCCACCAAAATAATTTTATTTTTCAAGGAAGTATTTCCTTCACAAAGATTATTCAATATAGAAGTCAAGGAAATATTATCCTTTTTCAACATATCATTTTCTTTTGAAATATATGCAAATTTATTTTTAAGAGAATCATTTTCTTTTAACAAGGAAGTGCTGTTCTTTTTCAATTTATTATTATCCTTTTTAAGCAAATTATATTTTTCAAGAAGTTGTTGACAAAAAGATTCAAGCTCATCATAAGACATGTCTATATCTTCTTCTAGTTCGGATTCAGAGTTTACCTCTAGGGGGTTATCCCCTTGTATCATGTAGCACAAGTTGGAAGCATCACTTCCATCATCTGAGTTGCTCCCCATATAGTATTGTTCTTGTTCGCCAAGGGAGACTATAGTGTTCCATACTACAAAAGTCGAATCAAAGTTAGAAAGCCTAGATAAATATTCATCATTTAGGGTAGATCTTAAAGCATGGATGGCTTTTGAGTTAGCCTCTAGATATTTGCCATTTAAACAATATAAATCTTTAATGGTGGCAAAGTAAACATGAATACCTAGGGCTTTGAGGTACATGGATATCTTAACTTTTCAAGTTTGGATGTTAAGAATGTCAAACATGGGAGATGACATGAAATCCATGTGTGTGTATAATATTGTGATTAGCCAAAAATATGGATCTTTAACTCTAGGTTGTTAGACCCAAATCAAGAGCACCAAGCTCTGATACCAATTGAAATCACCTAGAGGGGGTGAATAGGTGACTAGCTAATCTAATGATGAATTAATGCGGAATTAAAACTATTTATGCAAACTAAAAATTCTTATGCTAAACACACCAAGTATAACATAAGAATGTAGCCGAATTCCCGGTGAAGGGCTCTGGACTATCTCCTCAAGATTCCTCTAGATAAGAGTTGAGGTGCTGCTATGACTCTCTTGGTTGAATACAAGTGTAAGCAAACAATCCCTAAGCATATATCAATTTGAGTATAAGTATATATCAAGCATACAAAGATGAAAGCAATAAGCAAGCAAGATATAAACACAAGTGAGAAATAGAGAAAGAGCAATCGTAAACACGGGAGGTTTGTTTCGAGGTTCGAGCACCCTTACTCTACGTCCCCGCCTTCAACACCATGAAGGATTTTCACTATAAACTGATCACACCGGATCACTCGGTGCTCCAACGAGTTCACACTAGAACTCCTTGGACTCACTAGTCCCTCTCTTGTTCCCGCAAGAACTACATACCGCAAGCACACTAGCTTGCCGAGGCTGCACCTCTACACCGAGCTCTCACTAGAACTCGAAACAACGCGAACCCGCAATTCCGCCTCCTCAAATATAAGAATGAACACTTTGGTGATCTAAACACTTTGATTACCTAAAAACAACTCTCACAACAACTCTCCTATAGGATGGATATAGCAATGGAAAGCTCAAGTATGTGTGAGAAAAACAAGGATTGATTTGTGATGAAGAACTCAAGAAATCTCTTTTACAAAACACTCTTGGTAAACTCTCCTTTTGATATGAAAATATTGGCTCTTAAATAAGTGGAGATAAACACTAAAAGATGTATGAAAAACTAGCATGAAAACCCACTTCCAATCTTATAGAAAACAGTCCAAGGGAAGCCCCTTTTATAGGCTCCCAAAATGTGGTCGTTGGAGGCCAACTCAGTAGCCTGGTCTGCTGTCGGTCGACCGTCCGGTCGACCGGCCAACGGTCAGATTTCTGACCGTCGACTGACTGGTCGACCGTGGCCTAGATACAGAGAGCAGTAGCTCTCTGCCAGTCGACCGCCCGTCGACCGGGGCCATTTCCAGAGAGCAGAGCTCTCTGGCGGTCAACCGGGTCGGTCGACCGGCCCTCCAGCCAAACAAGTCGTGCACGTTTGTGCACGTCGGTCGACCGACCTCTGGCACGGTCGACCGTGCGGTCGACCGGCGGTCGGCCAGAAACAGGTTTTTAGGGATTTAAAACTCGGTCTTTTTCCTTCAATAAAATCCCATAAATTCTCATAAATTCTAAAAAAATAAGTTCATTGATATAATTTGATATACAAACATGTTTGAGTAAATATCAAAACATGTTACAAATATTTTGAACTATTTTTGTAAAATGAAAGTTTTGCCTTAAACAAAAATCTATATTTTCCAAAATCGATTTTTTCAAAACTTCTCCAAATATAAAAACAAGATATTTTAAACACTTTTAAAGCTTAGTGTGCATGGATATGTCCACTACACATATATGATGAAATATCTATGTTTTTGACATTAAGCTCTAAAATTTGTTTTGATAAAACACATGTATATTTTGAGGTTTAAAAACCAAAATGGTATTTTCCAAAACGAAAACTTTTTTATGAAAACACATCTAAATCTTGTGTGTGCGTGTATATGAACTTGAGCAATCCACTAACTAATCTATCATTTACATTTTATCTAAAAATAAAATCTTAACACTTACAAGCATGACACAAGTCTTCTTGAAAATCTTATCGTGAAGGTCTTCTTCTCCTTCTTGACTTGGTCTTAAAAATGATCCAATGAGCTAGACTCCTCTTGAGTACTTGATGCAATCATGATGCGCGAGCTCTTGAATCAACACGCACTAGCTCCAAAATTTTGACTTTAAATCTTTTGTTGAAGCTAAACACCAACTAAGATCTTGATCAACTATCTGACACTAATTAAGCACAAGATCATTAGTACTATAACTACATGAGTTAATCATTATCAAAACTAGAGTAATGGACCTTTGGGCTAACAATAGCTACTTGCTATAATGGTAACACTAAGCAACCTTGCACTTGTTAATCTACATTTCTAAACTTCTTTTTTTTCGCACAGTTTAGAATCAATCAATTTTTGGTACCGTTGTCGGGGATGGATAGTAAGTTTCTGTTAAAGTTTACTGACGGTTTAACTTTCTTCTCTGTTTTTTTGTGCAAGGGCTAGTTTCAAGGAAACGAGAGTTGAAGACACATTTAAGTGGCTCTGGGACTCTGCTCTGGAAAGTAGAACTCAAAAGTCGCATTTTCGCCGCAAGTTGAGTGGACTACTCACCCTTCTTTCTTACATGGTGGTTGAATTGCAAAGTTTAGGTTTCTTCTATTGTTTGTTTTCTTGTTTAGCTTACTGTATATACTTTTCCAACCTCAACAGTAAATCATGTTTGTTAAATGCTAAAAATATTTAGACTTTTCATTGTAGGGCATTTGTCTATTTTGTTACATTTTATTTACTGTTGAAGAGTGCTGGAGAAAAGGTACATGTGCATAGCATATAGTATAGGACCACTTATTGAATTTTATATATTGCTTAAGTGTTACTTTTCATATACATGCACATGTTGCTCTAAAACAATTAAAGGCATATTCTTAAGTAAGATAAGGTAGGGGGGAGTCATTAGCCTTCCTTAGCCCGAAAATTATCTCCTCACTCACTAACCCAATCCTAACTAAAACTGAGTAAAAGTTGGCCCTAGGGACATCTTGGACTCATTAGGAGATTGACCTAAGGGGGACGTTGTTAGAGTTTGACTCAGGCCAAATCGGTATCAAAGGTTAGGGATTAAAAGGCAAAACCTTGAAGAATAGTTGTTTGGCATAATTATGCCCGTTGCTCAGGCACGGATACCTCTCACTGATCTTTCCCTTAACTACTGATTAACTTTTGGTCAAATTGCTGCAATATACCTCCCGTGGATAGTCTAACCAGTTAGGAGTCATCTAGGTCTAAGTCTAACCTAATTTAAGCTAGTTTTTTTCTTTCTTTTGTTTATGTGTTTGTTTGTTTTTGTTTTTGACATTTCTTGTGTGATATGGATTATAATTATAATTTCCAATGAATATAGTGATCCATACTTCAACCCTACCTCTTTTATCTCGGATATCATCAACTTGGCATTTCATAACTTTAACCAATCAAGTATGCCAGATTGGTTTTATCAGAATCAATATATGCCCCAGTCCTAATATTATGAACAAGACTGGAACAATCATCATCTCTGTTCTTCACCGAGTCAATGAGAATACAATTTCCCCGAGTCATATGCTCAATCACCTTACCAACAACCAGCTTCATATACTCCTTATCAAGATCAACCTATAGAAGAAAAATCTGAATTAGAAAAGAGTCTTGAAGCCTTCCATGAGTCCGAACGATAAATCTAAAACATGAAAGACTCAAAAGCCCATCAAAATTTCTAACTCCAAGATCCTTACTCTATTTTTCAATTCCCATAACAACAAGAAGAACCTACTGACTTAGAAAAGAGTATGAAATTTATGATTCAATCCCAAAATGATTATATTCAATCCTAAAACTAGTGTCTCCAATCTATAGATGGTTAGAAGCAAAAATGAGTCACTTGATCAAAACAATTAATGATAAGAATGAAGAAACTCTACCTAACACATTATTGACCATTCCCGATTCTCCTAGTCATATTGATAGGAACCAAGAATCATGGTATTTTGGAGACTTTAACCAAGATTCAATTCCACCACAATATTTTAAACTTGACCAATCTCAAACCTTGGACAAATTGGTAAGTTTTCACTTTAATAAAATTGAACTTGATTATGAATGTGACCCGATCCCCAACTTTGTAATTCAATTCCAAATTTTAAATTTATGTTGATTTTGGTATCCTTACCTGATTTGGACCCAATTCCCAAGTCAACATTGATCCATGTACCCATAGAGCTTGAAATTGAACTACTATTTTGGATAATTACATTCCAGTGATAGGAAAAGAATGTGAATTTCAATTCTTTGATTTGAACTCAATTTTTGAACCAAATCTGACCCTTGAATCTAAACATGATTTGAGTAATATTCTTGAGTCAGTATTGTTCTCCTTCCTTTCATTTTGAAGCTCTAATCATCCATTTCATCGAATCACATTCCTTTGTTGGACCAAAGTAGTGACTATAATGACCCTGAGATGATATTTCAAGATTGGTCAAATAACCGGTATAATTTTAGTATTAAGATCTTGCATGATCCGATTCAATTTGGGAATAATAAAAATGTAAATAGGAAAGATGTCATAAAAGTCAGGTTCCTTGAAAATCCACATTATTTAGATTGGGCAGCAACATTTGGCCCAATCCAACCACCACTGGAACAACCAATTTGAGGTAACATTTTTCCTTCTCTCTTCTTTATCATGCACATATGCATTCATTCGTACATTGAGGATAATGCATGAGATAGGTGTGAGGGAGAATTCTAACATAACATAAGTTTTCTTTTAAACTTAGTATCAGTTTTATTTTAATATATATAAAAATATTTTCTTTTCTATAAAACTTTTTGAAAGGAGTAACAATATTTTGACCTATTTTTGTAAGAAATTAATTTTGAGGAATAAGAAAACCATAACTAGGATTTTTTATACTTGGTTAAAATAAGATTCTTTATTGGATTTCTAGGTGAGAAAGAAAAATGGCAAAAGTAATTTAGTCTTGATTTTTACCTTGATGATATAAGCACTTACACACTTAGTGTAACCACCAATTTTAGATATACGTATTACCGTACTAGTACCCAGTACGGTGTATACTTGATTTGACCTTCCTGGTAGTTAGACTGGTCTGATTTTAGTTTCAGATATTATTTTATAATATTTTAGATTGTTCAGAATTTTCTGAAATTTTTTTTGGATTATCTTGGAAAGCCTCTGATTTCTATATTGACCGATACTAAAAATTGACTCCATAATTTATAATTTATAAAAGGGATTGAACTTTAAGAATCCACTTTCAAATTCTTTTTTAAAATCATATTTTCAACTTTAGCATATTTTTGGGGGATTTTTTTGAATTAATCAAAATGTCGGCCGAGTCGGTGTCCACCCATATCAATGGTACATTCCAAGATTTTTAACTTACAATCTAGATTAAATTTCTTTAATCTGGTTTCACATTGTTTCTCAGTTAATATTCTCTATTTTGAAAGTACACCCAGAGGGGGGTGAATAGGTGTAGGGCTAATCTAATGACAAATGATGCGGAATTAAAAACAAATTACAACACACTTAGTGTAACCAAAGAGTGTAGCCAAAATCCCGATGAAGGGCTCTGGACTATCTCCTCTAAATTCCTCTAAATAAGAGTTGAGGTGCTATGTAAAGCACTCTTGGTTCAACACAAGTAAGGAATACAAACAAGACCAAGCATATAAGATATGAACAATATGATGCAATGCAAGATATAAGAGAGAGAGTGAGTTTATAGATAGTGGATCAATCGCAAACACCGAGATATGTTTCGAGGTTCGAGCCACTGCTCTACGTCCCCGCCTTCACACAGAAGGATTTCCACTACATCGTCCACACAGGACTTCCCACACAGGGAACCTCCACTGAGGATTTTGGTAATACAATTAGGAGTACACAACTCCTCTCTCCAACAAACACAACCTCTACACAAGAGGCAAGGCACAACAACAATCACCTCATACTTACAGGGATGGGCACTTAACCAAACAACAATCACCTCTCATTAGAGGAATAAGGCTCAAAGCCAACACTCCAATGATCACCTCTTCACTAAAGAGGGATACCAACACAACCAAACACAACCTCCACAATCATCTCTACACAAGAGGGATACCCACAAATAAAAGAAGGTTACAACTCTTAGTGATCTCAAAGACCACAAACCAATTTTTTCATCAAAACAAGATCCTAATAGATAGGATAGATAGATAGCTCAAGTGTAAGAAAATAAAGTGTTTGGAACGAAAAAAAAACACTTGGAAAATCTCCAAATAGATATTGAAATCAAGAACAAAAACCAATTCCCAAAGACTCTCTTTTCTTTGAATTTTCCAACACTTTAAAAACAATAAAAATGAATCTTTTAATCACAAAAAACTCTTGCTGAAAAACTCTTGAAAGATGGGAAAAATTCTCTTCTCAAATCTTGGTGAAATCAGCTAAGGAGGGGGCTATTTATAGCCCTCCAAAAAATCTGCCCGTTGGCAGCCAGGAAAGGGCAGAAATGCCCTTCCGGTCGACCGCCCGTCGACCGGGCAACGGTCATTTTTATGACCGTTGTGCCTCCGGTCGATCGCCCGGTCGACCGGGCCAAAGCCATCGGTCAATCGGCCCCCACCCGAGAGGGGTACTTTCAATCGGTCGACCGGCCAAGATGGCTGGCCATGTGCACGTTTTCGTGCACATCGGTCGACCGTGCCAGTCGACCGACCACTGGTCCAGTCGACCGGTCCGGTCGACCGCTAGTCAGTCTGGCTGGGTTTTTAGGATTTAAAACTTAGGTTTTTTTATTCCAATTAAATCCCATAAAATCACAAAAATTCCACAAAATAAGTTCTTTTAAGATCTTTGAAATACAAATATGTGTGACTAAAATTCAACACATATTATAAACAATTTGAACCATTTTTGTGATATAGAAATTTGACTTAAACACAAATCGATATTTTCCAAAATTTGAATTTTAAAATGGAAAACTGTTTTCTCCAAAACTCATGTAAACACAAAAACAAGATATATAAACAACTTTGAAGCATATTGTATATGGATAGAATCCAATATACATATAAAGATATCTATCTATGTTTTTGACATGAAAATCAAAAAATGGTTAAACCGAAAAACAAACATTTAAACTTGTGTGTGTATGTGAACTTGAGCATATCAATACTATCTACCTTTACATAAGATCTAAACATGCTAAACTAAATACAAACCGAAGTCTTCTTGTATAACTCCTTCAAGTCGATTCGATCCAAACGCGATCCAACGAGCTTGACTCCAACCGAGTACTAGATGCGATCTTGACACTCAAGCTCTTGAATCAACACGTGAAAGCTCCAAAACTCCTTTGTTGAAGCTAATCACCTACTAATATATTGATCAAATATCTGAAACTAAATATCACAGATTATTAGTAAACTATAACTACATGACTTAATCATCATCAAATCTAGAGTGATGGGCCTCTGCGCCAACAATATCCCCCTTTTTGATGATGACAAAACTCATGGAGTTATATATGCATAGATTAAAGTTAAGCTTCATAGAAGCTTCCCCTTAACTCATGCATAGCAATAAACAATAAAGATATTCAATGTATGCATAAAACAAATAACATATATTAACATATATGCACTGATACCAATTGAAAACAAAACATATATGCTCTGATACCAATTGAAAAAATAAACATGCATGTAAATGACATAAACATGCATATATAAAACTCTCAAAATTCTTTTCTCCCTTTTTGTATAAAACAAGGAAATCATGCATAAACATGGGAAATCATGCATAAACATGCATATATAAAACTTTAAATTTCTCTCCCCCTTTTTGTCAAATCATCAACGAAGGGGCATAAATAAACTAAAAAAAAAATTTCTCCCTTTTTGTCAAATTAAACAAGAAGGATGTATATGCGGTATACATTCATGAAGAGGAGAGACGTAAAGTTAACTCCCCCTGCATACATACATTATATGAAAAAGAGATGACTAAACTCTAATCACATAGCGCATAATATACAATGTATAAAAGGAGATGTGAAGCTCCCCTTACACACGTGTAAGACATACCAAAGAAAGGTCAATTACTTCAATATGAAATACACTCAACATGAATTATATAAAGAGAAGATGTTAAGCTTCCCTTGCATATAAACAATACATATCAAAACAATGTGATACCAATTGAAAAATATATCAATTTATGATAAAGGTGTACATTGAAGCAGTATGATACCAATTTATGATACCAATTGAAAAATAAACAAATATTTTTACGATACCAATTGAAAGTAAATAAAATTTTTAAGATACTAAAAGATACCAATTGAAAATAACTTGAGATCAATTTAAAATGTCTTGTAAATCTTTGATACCAATAGAAAATGAAACATTATATGTTTTGATACCAATTGAAATATATATATATATTGAAAATCTTGATATCAATTGAAAGTAACAACCAATTTAAGTAGAAAACCAAATTGTTTTAGGTAAACATAACTCATATCAATATAGATACCAATTTAAAATGAAACATGATACCAATATTGAAAATGTTAGCATAAACCAAAACAAAGTATTTTTTTCATCATAAAGAATAGGAGTAAGATACCAATTGAAAAATAAACTCGATTGAAAGATACCAATTGAAAGATAAAACATGAATTTTTTCTCCCTTTATGAAATACCAATAAAAATAATACATAAGTTTATATAAGATACCAATTGAAAAATAATTGACATTAAGGAGTAAACCAAACTTAGCATAAACATAATTTGTGCTTTAAGATGTAAAGATATTGTAATCACAATCAAATCACATATATATATATGTATGATAATGTAAATACCAATCGAAATTGATACTATTTGAAGTTTGAAGCATACATATATAAAAAACACAAATGAGTATACAAAAATGAAAATATCAATTGAGATACCAATTGAAAATATGATGAGAATCAAGTATAAAACTCATAATTACCTCCCTATTCATGCACATGTTTAAATAGATTTTCAATTTGAGCATACAAGGCATGGTCGCCCATCCAGCCACCCTTTGGTTGGTGGGGTTTTCAAAAAATAGGATTTGAAAATAGTTTAACATGTTTGAAAACTCTACCAATTGAAGAATAATAACTAGTTTGAATATTTGAAAACTAGTGCGAAATCCTTCAAGTAAGGAATAAAATATGAATATATTCCATGAAACATGCAAGTCACACGATGATTGACACCCAAAGTTTATAAAACATATATAAAGCTCACGAAAACAAAAATCATGAGTAAACAAGAATGATGTGAGTGCAAGAGTCATGTAATCAACAAAATCATGAAAATAGGTGATGAAACTCAATATGAAATTAAAAGAATATGAAAATCAAAGAACATTTAATTTTCATCATAATAATTCCAACTTCAAGGCATATGTATGTTTTGTCAAAAATTAAAGGTGTACATACATATCCCTAAATACAAATGAGTCCACAAAGAATTTTTCATAAAAAGCAAATGACTCAAGGTTATACATGTATATCTAAAGTTTTAACCAAAATTAACATATACATGAAACTAGACATATTAAAATGAAAATATGTACAAAATAGGGAATACAAGTTGAAATACAAGAACCATCAAAACTAGGCTATACTAGTACATCTAATGGGTACAAATGAGCAATTAAGCACAAACATACAAAATCCAAAGTAGCTCATTAGCTGTACAAGTATATACACAAGTTTTAATGAAAACTACATCTAAACATGTAATCAAAACATAAAGTGCAATAGAATAATAAGCATAAACCAATATGATCATTAAATAAATACACATGTTTAGAGTTATGATATACACAATAGCTAAACTAAAGTGAGAACACAAAATATGGATCCATATGAACATGGGTGTATCGCAAATACTACATATGTATATCACAAGTCTAATTATCATGGCATTTAACATAATGAACATGAAAAACATGAAAACCAATACATGCTAAAAATTAATAATATGAAAGCATGTAAACTAAATAGGAATAAGAGAAAGCTACCAAAACCAAGAGGGCTCATCTCTATATCTCCAAATCATGGTGGTCCTCCCACCAAACTCCCCTTGAAAGTGATGCATCTAAAATTGTCACCATTTAGCTCGGAACGCATTCACCTCAAGGCACCAACACCTCTCACATCATGTGAGTGCCCACACTTACATCAAATAATATAGGAGTGGATTTTGGTACCCATACACTATTGGATCCATGGGGGTTAGCACCTTTCCTAACCCAAACAAATTTATTTGCAAAATTTACATTATGTACTCTATCATAACAAAACTTTGCAAGGTGGCCCTAACGTCCACAATGTGTACAAGTGTACACATGAGCATACATGGAATCATGTGTGTGAGCATGATGAGCATGTGTATGCCGTGTATGGTGTGCATGCATGTGAGGAGCATGTTTCTTGCGAAACATGGATTCCAACCGTGTGTAGTTCATGGCACATTGGCTCAAAGTGGAGCCCAAACAATCAACACATTTTTTTAACATACATATATCATTTTCAATAATAGTAGAAGAGGTGGAGCATGCAATAGGTACACTAGATGATGATGTGAATTTAAATCATTTTTCAAAGAATTATTTTTATTAGTAATCAAATCCAATTCTTTTGAAATAGAAATAATTTTGTTTTTCAAAGAATCATTTGTTTTAAAACAAAAACAAGTTTTGAATATAGAACTTCATTTTTCTTGAAAACTTCATCATAATTATTTTTACCTTTTAAGATTTTGTTTTCATTTAAGGCAAGATCAAGTTGGGATTTCAATGAGTCCTTCATTTGAAATCATCCCTTTCTTGCAAAGCCAAGTTAAGTTTAGAAAACAAATCCTTATTCTCTTCTTTTAGTTTAAAGCTTTTCTTTTTCAAGAGTTGGTATTTTTGTAATTGGTTTTCACAAACAAGAGATAGTTTTTCATTTAATGCATCGGCATCAACATAATCATCACCGGAAGAACTAGCACTATCATCTAGTTGAGTTTCCGAATTTACCTCAAGGGAGTCATTCCCTTGGACCATGTAGCAAGTTTGTTCGGATTCATCCACAATAGATTCCTTCTCCACAATGTTTGGTGTTTGAAGCTTTGGAGAGGTCAAGGTGTTCCACACTGCAAAGGCGGAATCACAATGAGAAACCATAAAAAGATATTCTTTGTTTAGAGTGCATCTAAGTGCCTCTAGGGCTTGTGTATTAGCCTCTATATGCTTGTTATTACCAAGATAGGATTTCTTGGTAGTAGCAAGGTAAACATGCATTCCTAGGGTTTTTAGGTACATACTCATTCTAAGTTTCCACATCTCAATGTTAGAAAAATCAAACATGGGAGGGGCAAGTTAATCCATGAGTGTGTAAAAAAATAAGTGTGCAAATGCAAATCTAAATTAGCTAACCAAGATCTCTCTCCTGGTGGTTAAACCTAATATCAGGAGCGTAGGCTCTGATACCAATTGAAAGTACACCTAGAGGGGGGGTGAATAGGTGTAGGGCTAATCTAATAACAAATGATGCAGAATTAAAAACAAATTGCAACACACTTAGTGTAACTAAAGAGTGTAGCCGAATTCCCGATGAAGGGCTCTGGACTATCTCCTCTAAATTCCTCTAAATAAGAGTTGAGGTGCAATGTAAAGCTCTCTTGGTTCAACACAAGTGAGGCACACAAATAATACCAAGCATATAAGATATAAATAATATGATGCAATGCAAGATATAAGAGAGAGAGTGAGTTTAGAGATAGTGGATCAATCGCAAACACCGAGATATGTTTCGAGGTTCGAGCCACTGCTCTATGTCTCTGCCTTCACACAAAGGATTTTCACTATATCATCCATACAGGGAACCTCCACTGAGGATTTGGGTAATAGAACTAGGAGTACACAACTCTTCTCTCCAACAAACACAACCTCTACACAAGAGACAAGGCACAACAACAATCACCTCTACACTTAGAGGGATGGGCACTTAACCAAACAACAATCACCTCTCACTAGAGGGATAAGGCTCAAAGCCAACACTCCAACAATCACCTCTCACTAAGAGGGATACCAACACAACCAAACACAACCTACACAATCACCTCTACACAAGAGGGGTACCCACAAATAAAAGAAGATTACAACTCTTGGTGATCTCAAAGACCACAAACCAATTTTCCTCACAAAATAAGATCCTAATAGATAGGATAGATAGATAGCTCAAGTGTGAGAAAATAAAGTTTTTAGAACAAAGAAAAACACTTGGGAAAATCTCCAAATAGATATTGAAATCAAGACCAAAAATCAATTCCCAAAAGACTCTCTTTTCTTTGAATTTTCCAACACTTTAAAAACAAGTAAAAATGAATCTTTTAATCACAAAAAACTCTTGCTGAAAAACTCCTGAAAGATGGGAAAATTTCTCTTCTCAAATCTTGGTGAAATCAGCTAAGGAGGGGGCTATTTATAACCCTCCAAAAAATTTGCCCGTTGGCAGCCAGGAAAGGGCAAAAATGCCCTTCCGGTCGACCGTCCGGTTGACCGGCCAACGGTTATTTTTATGATCGTTGTGCCTCTGGTCGACCGCCCGGATGACCGGGCCAAAGCCATCGGTCGACCGCCCGGTCGACCGGCCTCCACCCAAGAGTGGGGTGCTTTCAGTTGGTCGACCGTGCGGTCGACCGGCCGAGATGGCTGGCCATGTGCACATTTTCATGCACATCGGTCAACGGTGCCGGTCGACGACCACTGGTCCGGTCGACCGGTCCGGTTGACCCCCAGTCAGTCTGGCTGGGTTTTTAGGATTTAAAACTTAGATATTTTGATTCCAATTAAATCCCGTAAAATCACAAAAATTTCACAAAAATAAGTTCTTTTAAGATCTTTGAAATACAAGTATGTGTGACTAAAATTCAACACATATTATAAATAATTTTAACCTTTTTTGTGATATAGAAATTTGGCTTAAACACAAAATTCATATTTTCCAAATTTAAATTTTTGAAATGCAAACCCGTTTTCTCCAAAACTCATGTAAATACAAAAATAAGATATATAAACAACTTTGAAGCATATTGTATATGGATAGAATCCAATATACATATAAAGATATCTATCTATATTTTTAACATGAAAACCAAAAATTGGTTAAACCGAAAGACAAACATTTAAACTTGTGTGTGTATGTGAACTTGAGCATATCAATATTATCTACCTTTACACAAGATCTAAACATACTAAACTAAACACAAACCAAAGTCTTCTTGTATAACTCCTTCTTCAAGTCGACTCGATCCAAACGCGATCCAACGAGCTTGACTCCAACCGAATACTAGATACGATCTTGACGCTTGAGCTCTTGAATCAACACGTGAAAACTCCAAAACTCCTTTGTTGAAGGTAATCACCTACTAATATTTTAATCAAATATCTAAAACTAAATATCACAGATTATTAGTAAACTATAACTACATGAGTTAATCATCATCAAAACTAGAGTGATGGGCCTCTGGGCCAACATATTTTACATAATTTTTGAGATTCGTTCTGGACTAGTCAAATTTTGACCCAATTAAATAATATTACATAATTTCTTTTCTTCCTTTTCTTTTTTTCTTCTTCCCCAATTCTTTTCTTTTCCTTTTCCTGCAAGTCACTGAATCCCCACCGCCTCTCCACTGCCATTCTTTTGCTCTCTTTATTCAATCCTTTTCTTCAACTCGCCCTCTCTCACTGTCTCTCTTTCTCTATATCTCGCTTCCCCTTACCTATTCTTTCCCTCTCTATGCCCTCCATCTAGATTACCACCGCCGCCGATCGATCTGGCACCACAGGCTACCTCACCCACTTCCCTTCTCCCATGTTCCTCTCTTTCTTTTCTACTCTCTCTCTCTTTCTCTCTATCAACCTCTCTCTCACACCCCATCTCTCTTTCTCCTGTAGCCCCGCCGGCCAGACCTGTCACCAGCCGTCTGCAAGCCATTGGCAGCCGGTCCAAGCCCTCCTCTCTCTACCTTCTTTTCTCTCTTTCTTCTTATTCTTCTTCTACTTCCCCTTCCCACCTCCTCTTAGCTGAACCCAAACAAGCCCCCTCCGTCGTTGCCGATGACCAGGTCGCTGCCACTGACCTGGCACAGTATGGCAGCTGTCGCGCCCCTAGTCGTTGCCCATCTCCTCTGCTTCCCTTTCTCTCTCTTTCATTCTCTCTCTTTCTCTCTCTAATGGATCCATAATGGATCCAAACCTGTTAACTAAAACCCATTAACCCATAACCCATTTTCCTTTAGGTCAATTGGGTTTGGGTATTGGATTGAAACCCTACCCGTTAGCAACCCAAACTCGCATTCAAAATAATGAAAGGTTTTACATAAAACGCCCTAGTAAAAAAATATTTATTGCAATTTAAACATTATAAATTACATTTTAACCTATTTTTAAGGATTCTAGTATTCAGGTGATATCTTGAGCATCCGGAGTCTGATTTGGGTTCTCAAGTCGTTGCGATCATAGAAAAGCGAGCTTCATCCCTGTAATGACATGTGACCATTTTCTTTTAAAGTTATACATTAATTTATTAAATATAAATTAATTGAGTAAATTATATTTACCATTTAATAAATCATATAAATTGTATTTACTGTCTAATAAATCATGTAAATGATACAACACATTAATAAATGATGCATGCTTGATAAAAATTTTAATAAAATAATATTTATTGTGATTCATGGTTAAATATTCATGATTTAATATAAAACAAAAATTAATTATTAATATATTGTAATTTATAATTGATAATTTTTAATATAGTTGTAATGATTTAAAAGTAAATAATTATATATAATTACTTTGTAATATGATCATAGTAATAATATTGAAACTGGTATAACCAATACAGATATATAAATTGATGCATGCTAACTATATCACCCTAACACAGTTACCGTTACTAGAAATCACAAGAATAACCACTGATACACTGGACACTAGTATTTACGTATTTTTGTATTATTTTACATGAGTTACAGCTACTTGCATATTCATGTACTCCCATTCACGGATGTTCTATTATAGTAGACATTGTATTTCATGTCGATAATTGTTACACTGGACACTTGTTACACTGGATGCTGTTATTTCATGTACTCGTATCACCATCACACGGATGCTCTATTACACCGAACACTGTTATTTCAAGTACATGGATCACCATTACATGGATATTATTATTTCATGTTCTTATATTACTGTTACATGAATTCACCTGTATAGACGCTTTAATTGTTCTTGCCTTCATGTTGTCTGAATCACTGTTCCTGTCACATAATTTACCATTATATGAATATTAATTTATATAATACATGACTGTATCCAGTAATCCTAACATGGATATAATATTTCTGCTACTGGACATGTGAGCTGTTGATATGCAATGCGTGGAATTAAGTGTCACATGGATTTAAGCCACGGAGGCCACCTAAACCCCATATCTCTTGTTTTTTATTTCCCATTATCTTGTTTCATGTTATCAACAGAGCTCATGTCCTATTATCGTGTTACATTTTTCATGCACTATTATTATTCCTGATACACTGTGTAGTTTAAATATAATAAATATAACATGGGGATGAGAAAGCTTGACGATTGACTAGATCTTATCAGGTGGATAACTGGATCCATTATAGTCCCACTAAAGGGGACGTGGTAGTGTTGGTTACTGATTGTTATAGCACATTGAGCTCTCATTTCCCGTTACTTATTTTGCCTTAGTGGGTCGGCCCTGGTCTCAGTAGACAGGGAACTGTTTAAGGTCGTGATCCTGGGTATGCACGGGATACACCCACCTGATTAGAATTCCTTGATCATTGAGTATCCAATTAACATAATAAAGCAGTATAAACAATAGTGACGTCAGGAATGCTTGTTATTTGGTCACTCTCTCGTTCGGATAATGGTACCCATATGCCATTTTCGGATGGGTTCTTTTGGAGTGCGGGCTCCAGTATGAACTACAGTGGTATGAAGTTACTGAAAGGAATTGATTAAAATACCAAGCAGTACTGATTGTTATTATTGTATAAATCACATGACATGGTCGATACATGTATATTATTGTCCATTTATACATGTTGTAGTTTCTGGTATCTTATCTACCACCATGTCACATGTATATTTTGCACTTCCTGCATTCTCTATGGACACACTTTTCATGTATATGTACACTCTGTATTCTATATATTCTCTGTTTCATATATTTATGTATAAATATTTTTATCATGATACCATAATATTATTGTTACCATTAGTTTAGACAATAAATATACTATAATTAAAACTTAATGCATGTTCATTAAACAACTTAATTTTAATTTTTTTAATATATAACTAAATTCTGTATCTTATTACTCATATTGATCATATCATATAAATGACATAACTCCTACTAATTATAAGAACAAATTATGTAAGATTGGTGATATATATATATATATATATATATATATATATATATATATATATATATATATATATATATATATATAACTCTTTTTGATAATATAATTGACATTAATATTATATAATTTTATAACATTGTAGAACTAATACTGTTGTAACATTCTTGGTATTTATATAATGTTAATATAACACTTGTTTATATCTATGCATATATCTCGATTGTTAGTATAATTATAATGTATCAGTGGTATTTAAATGTGTATTATATAGTATCTGATTGTACTACTATTATAATATATATTACTGCTTCTTTCATTTTATCACTCACTAGGTCACTTTCTGATGACTCTAGGTTTGCATGCCCAGGTTAGAGATCTGAGGTACTGTACTTTGTATTTTTTGAGATATTATTAGAAGACCCGTCTGTTGGCCCAAAGGCCTATCACTCTAGTTTTGATGATGATTAACTTATATAGTTATAATACTAATGATCTTATGCTCATTAAGTTTCAGATATTTGATCAAGATCTTAATCGGTGTTGAACTTCAACGAAAAATTCGAAGTCAAGTTTTGAAGCTAGCACGTGTTGATTCAAGAGCTCACGCTTCAAGATTGCATCAACTACTCAAGAGGAGTCTAGCTCGTTGAATCTAGGTTTGGACCAAGTCAAGAAGGATAAGAAGAGTTTCAAGAGAAGATTTTCAAGACTTGAGTCTAGTGTTCGTAAGTATTAAGATTTTATGTTTTAGATAAATTATAAAAGTTAGATTAGTTGTGGAATGCTCAAGCTCATATACACACACACACACATAAAATTTACATGTGTTTTCATAGAATAGTTTTAATTTTAGAAAAATATTGTTTTTGTTTTAAGCTTCAGAGTATGCATCCTTATGTTTCATGATTAGATTTCATCAAAACAGGTTTATTTGTTTTATATGTGTTTTGGATTTCATCCATACACATTGATGATTCAAATGTTTAGAAAAATTTATTTGATGTCTCCATATCATGTGTTTAAATATTGTTTAAGTCAAAACTTAATTTAGAGCATAATTGTCAAAAACATAGTTATTTCATCTTATATGTGTATTGGATCATGTCCATACACATTAAGCTTCAAAGTATTTAAAATATCTTGTTTTGTATTTGAACAAGTTTTTAGAAAACCGTATTTTTCATTAGAAGTTTGGTTTCCCAAAAATACCATTTTCGGTTTAAGGCTGAATTCTTATATCTCAAAATAGTCCAACTTGTTTGTAATATGTGTTGATTTTTGGTCACACATATTTGGATTTCAAAGTATTTCAATGAACTAATTTTTGTGAATTTTATGTGATTTTTTGGGATTTTATAGAATGTTAAAAGACCAAGTTTTAATCCTTTTTATATCCCTGACCTGGGCTTCTGGAGGTCGACCGACCGGTTTACCGATCCAGAAGTCGGTCGATCGAGCGGTCGACCGATATGCACAGAAACGTGCACAAGCCCTGGCTTGAGGGCCGGTCGACCGGCCGGAGAGCTTTGCTCTCTAGTTCTTTCCTCGATCGACCGATCAGTCGACCGACAGGTCAACACCTGGGTGCGGTCGACCGGGCGGTCGACCGGCAACCCCAACGGTCATAAATATGACCATTGGCTGGTCGATCGATAGGTCATCTGGCCTGGAGATTTGTCCCAACGGTTAGTTTTTGTAGCTCTATAAAAGGAGGTTGTTTTAGCTAGTTTTATACAAGATTTTTGGAGAGTTTTCAAAAGCTATTTTTCCTTCTCAAACAGAAGTTTTTCAAAAAGTTTTTGGTCTAAACTTACATATAAAAAGAGTATTTATAAAGAGTGATTCTCTTGAGTTTTTCAAAAGCTTTTTTTTTGAGTTTTCCACTTCCAAATCTATCTTATTTTTTCTCACACAAGCTTGAGCTTTTCATAGCCATTTCTATTTTATAGGAGCTTTGTTTGTGAGGGTGTTTGAGGGTGATCAAGTGTTAAGATCACCAAGTATTCCACCTTCTATTTTGAGGAGTTATAAAGGTGCGGCCTTGGCGAACTTATGGGTTCGTGTTGTGTTGTTCTTGCGGGAACAAGTGAGAGATTTGTGAGTCCAAGAGTTTTAGTGTGAGCTCGTTGTAGTCATTGCGGCACCGAGTGATCTTGCGGGATCGATTCTAGTGAAAATTCTTCATAGTATTGAAGGCGGGGACGTAGAGCAAGTGTGCTTGAACCTCGAAATAAATCTCCCGTGTTTGTGATTGCTCATTTCTCTCTCACTTGTCTTTATATCTTGCATATGCTTATTGTTCATATCTCTTATATACTTGATATATCTTGTGCTTAATTGTTATATGCATGGGATTGTTTGCTCACACTTGTATTCAACCAAGAGAGCCATAGTGACACCTCAACTATTAATATAGAGGAATCTTGAGGAAATAGTCAAGAGCCCTTCACCGAAAATTCAGATACACTCTTGTGTTGCACTTTGTATGTTAGCTTAATAGTTTTTAATTTCGCATTATTTTGCATTTGATTAGCATGTCACCTATTCACCCCCTAGGTGATTTTCAATTGGTATCAGAGCTTGGTGCTCCTAATTTGGGTCTAACAACCTTGAGTTAAAGATTTTCATTTAGCTAATCACAATATTTGCATACACACACATATGGATTTCATGTCACCTCCTATGTTTGACATTCTTAACCTCCAAAATTGGAAAGTTAAGATGTTTATGTACCTCAAAGCCCTAGGGATTCATGTTTATTTTTCCACTATTAAAGATTCTTATTTTATAAATGGCAAACATCTAGAGGCTAATGCAAAAGCCATTCATGATCTTAAGCTAACCCTAGATGAAGATTATTTATCTAGGGTTTCTAACATTGAGTCAGCTTTTGTAGTATAGAATACTATTTGCTCTCTTGGGGAACAATCACCAAATGAAAAAGAAAGTGACTCGGATGATGGAAGTGATGCTTCTAACATGTGCTATATGGTCCAAGGGGATGACCCCCTTGAGGTAAAATTCTGAATCCGAGCTAGAAGAAGATATTGACATGCCTTATGATGAGCTTGCATCTTTTGTAAAAAACTTCTTGAAAAATATGATTTGTTAAAAATTGAAAATGATAAGTTGAAGAAGAAAAACACTTATTTGTTAAAAGAAAATGATTCTTTTAAAAATAATTGAATGTATCTCAAAAGAAAATGAATCAAAGAGAAAGTTATTTTGACTAAAAAAGAAAAGAAAATTATTTTAAATGAAAATAACTCTTTGAAGAAGAAAATTATTTTAAAAGAAAAAGAAAAGATTTCTAAAAAGAATAATAATGTTGATTCTCATTCTTGCCATGTCTCTCATTCTAATAATGTTGCATTCTCTTTTGATAAAATTAAGATCCATGTTTTGAAAAATAGAATTGATTGTTTGAGCTCAAATTTGAGCAATTGTGCATTTAACCATTCTAGATTAGAAACCTTATTTCAAAAGAAATAAACTCCACATGTTCATGCACATTACCCATGGCATACACATGCACACCATGCTCACATCCCACATTTGCATGCTAGAGTGTACACATGTACACATTGCGGTTGCAAAGGCCATTTAGTAAAATTTTGTTTTGATAGATTAAATTTTATAAATTTTATAAATAAAAATGTTTGGGTTCCAATTGTCACTAACCCTCATGGACCTAAAAAGAAATGGGTACCAAAATCTCCACCTCTTGTGTTTAATGTAGGTGTGGGCTCTCATATGACGTGAGAGGGTTGGTGCCTTAATGGTAGATGCATGAGCTAGATGGACATACTCAATTGTTGCATCACTATCAAGGATGTTTGATAGGAGGACCACCATGTTTTGGAGACTTAGAGAATAGTTCATATAGTTTGGTAATTATCTCTAAACTCCTATTTTAGTTTACATGCTTTTATATTGATGATTTTTTTTGCATGTCGTGGTTTTAATGCTCATTATGTTAAATGCAATGTTATTAAACATGTGATATACATAGATAATCTTTGAGATACACTCATATTCATATGAATTCATATTTTTATGTTTTCACTATTATTTAACTACTATGTATATGCTAGTTCTAAAACACGTGCATTTAGCCTAATGATCATATTTGTTCTGTACTTCATGTGGTGATTACTTGATTAGATGCAGTTTTTTATAAAACTTGTGTTTATACTTATACAAATAGTGAACTATACTTGATTATTATGTGTTTGTGCTTCATTGCTCATTTGTACTCATTACATGTATATGTATAACCTAGTTTTGATGATTCTTTCATTTATATTTATTTTCCCTATTTTGTACATGTTTAGCTTCATGTATATGTTATTTTTATCTAAAACTGATAGATATACATATATATTCTTGAGTCACTTGCCTTTATGCAAAATTCTATTATGGACTCATTTGTGTTTGAGATATGTATGTATACTTTTAATTTCGACAAAACATTTAATTTTATAAAATTTTAGTTTTGATGTTTCTTTTGAGCTTTATTGATTTATTTCATGAATGTGGTATTCATATGACTCCTGTGTACTCACGTTACTTTTATTTACTCATGACCTTACTTTCATGAGCTAATTTTTTGCGCCTTATAGATTTTGAGTGACAATTTGTGTGTACTTAGCATGCTTCATGAGATATATGATTTGGTTTCATATTTTGAAGGATTTTTAACTAATTTTTCAAAAATAATTTTAAATTATTTATTTATTCTTCACTTGGTAGAGTTTTCAAACATATAAAATTATTTTCAAACACTTATTTTTGAAAATCCCTACCAGCCAAAGGGCGATTGGATGGGCGACTATGCCTTGTGTGCCTTAATGACTATCTTTTATCATGTGCATGAAAGAGTGATAGTTATGAGTTATACACATGATCTTCATGGAATTTTATTTTTGTATACTCATATGTGTTTTCTTGCTTTCAATTTTTTTGTTTTAAAACGCATTTCATGTTTTACCTTCAGTTGGTATCAAATTTACAATTGGTCTCAAAATTTATTGACTCAGGAAATTTCAAAATTTCTGTTTTAAGTATTATCATAAATTTTCTTTCAAAATTTATTTGATATGTATTTTCTATATGCAATGGGAGCTTAACATCTTCTCTATATAGATTCATATTGAGTGTATCTCACATTAAGGAGCTTGATCTCTCTTCTTTACGTGATACACGTGAATAGGGGGAGCTTCACATCTCCGCTTATATATTATATATTATGCTTTATGTAGGTTAGGGTCTAGTCATATCTTCTCCATGTAATGCATGTATATAGAGGGAGCTAATTAATGTCTCTCCTCTTCATGAATGTATATCGCATATACATTTTTATTGTTTGTTTATCTTCACCCCTTTGTTGATAAATTGACAAAAAGAGGTAGAAGAATTTAGAGAGTTTATATATGCATGTTTAATATTTGTGGTTTATGCATATATGTTTGTTTAGTTTATGAGCTTTATTGAATATCTTTATTGTTTTTGCTATACATGAGTTAAGGGGGAGCTTCTATAAAGCTTATCTTTAATCCATGCATATATAACTCCATGAGTTTTGTCATCATCAAAAAGGGAGATTGTTAGCCCAAAGGCCCATCACTCTAACTTTGATGATGATTAAATCATGTAGTTATACTACTAATGATCTTAAGCTCATTAAGTTTCAGATATATGATCAAGATATTAGTCGGTGTTGAGCTTCAATGAAAGATTCGAAGTCAAGTTTTGAGCTAGCGCGTATTGATTCAAGAGCTCGCGCTTCAAGATCGCATCAAGTACTCAAGAGGAGTTTAGCTCATTGAATCAAGGTTTGTACCAAGTCAAGAAGGAGAAGAAGAGTTTCAAGAGAAGATTTTCAAGATTTGAGTCTAGTGTTTATAAGTGTTAAGCTTTTGTGTTTTAGATAAAATATAAAGGATAGATTATTTGTGAAATGCTCAAGCTCATATACACACACATAGAATTTATGTGTTTTCATAGAATAGTTTTGATTTTAGAAAATTACCGTTTTAGTTTTAAGCTTCAAAGTATACATCCTTATGTTTCATGTTTAGATTTCATCAAAAAAAGTTTATATGTTTTATCTGTGTTTTGGATTTCATCCATACACATTGGTGGTTCAAATATTTAGAAAAACTTATTTGATGTCTCTATATCATGTGTTTAAGTTCTATTTAAGTCAAAACTTATTTTAGAGCTTAATTATCAAAAACATTGATATTTTATCTTATATGCGTATTGGATCATATCCATACACACTAAGCTTCAAAAGTATTTAAAAAATCTTGTTTTGTATTTGAACAAGTTTTTAGAAAAACCATTTTTTTCATTAGAAGTTTGGTTTTTGAAAAATACCATTTTTGTTTAAAGCTGAATTTCTATATCGCAAAATAGTTCAACTTGTTTGTAATATTGTTGATTTTTTATCACACATATTTGGATTTCAAAGTATTTCAATGAAATTATTTTTGTGGATTTTATGTGACTTTATGGGATTTTTATAGGATGTTAAAAGACCAAGTTTTAATCCTTTTATATCCCTGACTTGGGCTTCTGGCGGTCGACCGACCGGTCGACCGCTTCAGAAGTCGTCGACCGAACGGTCTACTGATGTGCACAAAAACGTCCAACAGCCCTAGCTTGAGAGCCGTTGACCGAGCGGTCGACCGATCCAGAGAGTATACTCTCTGGATCTGGCCCCGGTCGGCCGAGCGGTCGATCGGCCAGAGAGCTTTGCTCTCTAGTTCTTACCTCGGTCGACCGACAGGTCAAGACCTGGGTGCGGTCGACCAGGCGGTCGACCGACAACCCCAACAGTCATAAATTTTACTGTTGGCAAGTCGACTGACAGGTCATTTGGCATGGGGATTTGTCCCAACGGCTAGTATTGTAGCTCTATAAAAGTGGGCTATTTTGGCTAGTTTTATAGAAGATTTTTTGGAGAGTTTTCAAAAGCCATTTTCCCATCTCTAATAGAAGTTTTTCAACAAGTTTTGGGCTAAACTTCCATATCAAAAGAGTGTTTATCAAAAGTGATTCTTTGAGTTTTTCAAAAGCTTTTCTTTGAGTTTTTCACTTCCAAATCAATCTTGTTTTTCCTTACACAAGCTTGAACTTTTCATAGCCATATCTTATAGGAGCTTTGTTTGTGAGGGTGTTTGAGGGTGATCAAGTGTTAAGATCACCAAGTCTTCCACCTTCTTTTTTGAGGAGTTATAGAGGTGCGCCCTCGACGAACTTGTGGGTTCGTATTGTGTTGTTCTTGCAGGAACAAGTGAGGGACATGTGAGTCCAAGAGTTCTAGTGTAAGCTCATTGTAGGTGTTGCGGGATCGATTCTAATAGAAATCCTTCATAGTGTTGAAGGCGGGGGTATATAGCAAGTGTGCTCGAATCTCAAAACAAATCTCCCATGTTTGTGATTGCTTATCTCTCTCTTTCTCACACTTATCTTCATATCTTCCATATGTTTATTGTTCATATCTCTTATATGCTTGATATATCTTGTGCTTAATTGTTATATGTTTGGGATTGTTTGTTCACACTTGTATTCAACCAAGAGAGCCATTGTGGCACCTCAACTCTTAATATAGACGAATCTTGAGGAGATAGTCCAGAGCCCTTCACCGGGAATTCGGCTACACTTTTGTGTTACACTTTGTGTGTTTTCTCAATAGTTTTTAATTCCACATCAGTTTTGCATTTGATTAGCTTGTCACCTATTTACCCCCCCCCCTCTAGGTGATTTTCACCGCGCCTTTTTTATTCATATGTATTTTTATTTTTGTACTTCCAGATTTATTTCTATTTTCATATCTATCATGATCATTAACCCCTTTTGTAGGTATTTTTATACTTATTTAATGCTGGAATAACTATATATACTGTATATATATTCTCCTATAATGAGGCTTAGCGTGTATGCGTGGGGTATTTTTCTCACGTATATGTGTTGCCGATTCTCGTCGCATCCCCGCTATTGTATATTTTGGGAAGGGATTTTATTGGTATCAGAGCCAAGTTTACACCAAATGTAGGTAACCACCTTGATCAATATTCAGGCTCGTACCAACAGTACAACCAGATTCAGATTATAACTAATTTGTATCTGGATTTGAAAATTCTAGCTATGAGTACAAGAATATGTCATTCTGTAGACAATCCATTCCTTGTCTCCTAATATGCCCTAATTCCATATCATTCTGAATATTTTTATTTCTAATCACTTCTTCTTCGAAATAATGATTTTTTCCTATGATTTTGATATCTGGTAGTAGTCATCCAATCCGGAGTTCGATATAGATATCAGAGTAGCGCAGTGGAAGCATTATAGGCCCATAATATCCAGATTCCAGGAGCTGTAAATATTTTTCCTCCCACCTGAATTGAAATTTCTAGGATAATTTTTTTTAAGGTGGGTAAAAATGTAACCACCGGTTTTAAATTTACATATCACTGTACTAGTACCCGACACAGTGTATATACTTGATGTGAGCTTCCTAGTAGTCAGACTAGACCGATTTCAGTTTTAGATATTATTTTATGATATTTTAGATTTTTCAAAATTTTCTGAAATCTTTGGATTATCTTGGAAAATCTCTGATTTTTGTGTCGATTGAAACCGACAATTGACTCCATAATTTTTTTAATTTACAAAAGGGATTGAATGTCAAGAATCTGCTTTCAAATTATTCTTTAAAATCATATTTTCAACTTTGGCATATTTTTGGAGATTTTTCTTAATTAATCAAAATTTGGCCGAACCGGTATCAATAGGTATCAGCTGATAGATTCTAGGATTTTTAACTTGCAAACTAAATTAAATTTTTTGAATCTGATTTCACATTGTTCCTTAGTGTAATATTGTCTATTTTATAAAAATTTTAAAAACCGTTTTGGACTAGTCAACTTTTGACCGAATTAAATAATATTAAATAATTTCTTTTCTTCCCTTTCTTTTCTTTTCTTCTTCCCCAATTCTTTACTTTTCCTTCCCCTGCAAGTCACCGTATCCCTACCGCCTTTCCACCGCCATTCTCTCTCTTATATTAATTCCCTCTCTTCATCTCTCCCTCTCACTCTATCTCTCTTTCACATTCTCTTTCTCTATATCTTTCTCTTCCGCGTCACCATTCTCTCTCTTTATGCCCTCCACCCAGATCACCACCATCGGCCAGACCACCACAGTCGACCGGTCTGGCACCACAGGTTACCTCACCCACTTCTCTTCTCCCATGTTCCTCTCTTTCTTTTTTACTCTCTCTTTCTCTCTCTCTTATCAACCTCTCTCTCACCCTATCTCTCTTCTCCTCTAACCCCGCTGGCCAGACCTGCCGCCGGCCATCTGTAGGCCACCGTAAAAGGCAGCAGGCCTAAGCCATCCTCTCTCCACCTTCTTTTCTCTCTCTTTCTTCTTATTCTTCTTCTACTTCTCCTTCCCCACCTCCTCTTGGTCGAACCCAAACTAACCCCTCCCCCGGTCGCTGGCTGCCAGGTTGTCACCGTCGGCCTGGCACTACGCGCTGGCCTCTGCCCACTCCTTTGTTTCCCACTTTCTCTTTCTCTCTCTCATTTTCTCTCCTTCTCTCTAATTGTTGGCCCCGAGATGATGCCAATTGTTGGATCTAAAATATACGTCAACACTCAAACAAAGATATTAGCGTTAAATATAAAGTACTTGCAATAAAGGAAAATAAATCACAGAAAAGAAAGCAAACGCAAATACAATTAATTTATCCTGATTCGGTCCTCGTAACCTACATCCAGTCCCCAAGCCACCCGCTTGAGATTTTCCTTTATCCTTTGACTTTGTACACCCAAATTCAACACCTTGCATACCACTTGACAAATTCCCTTTACCAAATGTGTACAACTCTTCTTACAACCAAGAAGATCACAACACCTTGTACAAACTCTCTTCAACCCGAAGACGCTCTTGTACAATGCTTCTCTTTGAGTGATTACAGTTGATCCTATAAGTCTTGAATCTGTATGTGATCATGGACAAGGGCTCTTATAGGTGGACTCTCAGAAATCTTCACTATAGAGTAGGAATTTGAATGAAGAACTGAAAGTGGAAAATAGTTTTCTGAAACAGATTTTTCAACAGAGTTTTTGGGCAGAAAACTATTGATTTTTAATTGGTGTTTTTAGCCTAGGATAACATCCCTATTTATAGCTGAAACCTATGGTCAGTTAGGGTAGTTATCAGGTCAATTTTGAATATTGAAATATTGGATAAAATACCAGAAAACAGAAACTGTCCAACAGTCAGAAACTGCCATTAGTCGACTAGGGGTTGGGGGTTAGTCGACTAGGGTAGGCAATTTAGATTGGGTTGTCGACTAATAAAAGGACCACGTCGACTAGGGCATGATTGAAACAAAAGATAAGTTTCTGGAAACTGAAACTAGTCGACTAGCAGAGCTTATAAGTCGACTATAACTTGTATTAGTTGACTAATAATATTGATAAGTCGACTAATGCTGATAAACAGAAAGTTGATATCTTTTTCGGACAATACTTAGTCGACTATAGGACTTTTATAAGTCGACTAGACAAGGTATTAGTCGACTACAAGAGGGGTCAATAGGAAGGGTCAAGTCTGCTAATAGGAAGGGTCAAGTCTACTAATAGGTGGTCAAGTCTACTAATAGGAAGGGTCAAGTCTACTAATAGACTAATGATGTGCATGTGTGTTTCAAGGCTTTTAACATTCTAATAAATATTACAATACACATCCATAACCACTCTCTTTAGGAAGTCTTGATCATGTAGAACTCTTAAATAAGCTTGTAAGATAGAGCTCCAATGATATGTCTTCACAAATGTATCATCAAAAGCAAGTTCAAACAAATGTTACATGATCCTTCCTATTAGTCGACTTGTTGGAACTTGCTTTTGATGATACATTTGTGAAGACATATCATTGGAGCCCTATCTTACAAGCTTATTCAAGAGTTCTACATGATCAAGACTTCCCAAAGAGAGTGGCTATGGATGTGTATTGTAATATTTATTAGAATGTTAAAAGCCTTGAAACATACATACGCATCATTAGTCTATTAGTAGACTTGACCCTTCCTATTAGTAGACTTGACCACCTATTAGTAGACTTGACCCTTCCTATTAGCAGACTTGACCCTTCCTATTGACCCCTCTTGTAGTCGACTAATACCTTGTCTAGTCGACTTAAAAAAGTCCTATATTCGACTAAGTATTGTCCTGAAAAGATATCAACTTTCTGTTTATCAGCATTAGTCGACTTATCAATATTATTACTCAACTAATACAAGTTATAGTTGACTTATAAACTCTTCTAGTCGACTAGTTTCAGTTTTCAGAAACTTGTCTTTTGTTTCAATCATGCCCTAGTCGACTTGGTCCCTTTATTAGTCGACTAACCCAGTCTAAATTGCCTACCGTAGTCGACTAACCCCCAACTCCTTGTCGACTAATGGCAGTTTTTGACTGTTGGACAATTTCTGTTTTCAATAAAACATTATTTTGTAATAAATTCTCATTATCTTCCATAATGGATCCAAACCCACCCAAAACCCATTAACCCACAACGCAATTGGGTTTGGGTTTTGGATTGAAACCTCACCCATTAGTAACCCAAACTCGCATCCAAAAGAAAGTAAGGTAATTTTAGATAAACCCCCTAGTAAATAATATTTATTGCAATTTAAACATTATAAATTACATTTTAACCTATTTTTAATGATTCTAGTATCCGGGCGATATCTTAAGGATTCGGAGTCCGCTTTGGACAATTCTCGAGTCATTGCGATCGTAGAAAAGTGAACTATGTGAGTATTTTTCTTTTATAATTTATACTTTCATTTATTAGATGAAAATCAGTTGATTAAATTATATTTACCATTTAATAAATCATGTAAATTATATTTACCGTCTAATAAACATGTAAATGATATAATACATTAATTAATGGATGCATGCTTGATAAACATTTTTAATAAAATAATATTTACTATGATTAATGATTTAATATTCATGATTTAATATAAAACATAAATTAATTATTAATATATTAGTAATTAATAAATTGATAATTTTTAATATAGTTGCAATGATTTGAAAGTAAATAATTATTTATAATTACTTTGTGATACATTAATTGTAATAATAATGAAACCGGTATAACCCAATACTGATATATAAATTGATGTATATTAACAATATCACCCTAACACAGTTACCATTATCAAAAATTACGAGAATAACCACTGATACACTGGACACCGATATTTACATATTCTCGTATCATTTTACATGAGTTACAATTACTTGCATATTCATGTACTCCCATTCATGGATATTCAATTATGGTAGACACTGTATTTCATGTAGATACTTTTTACACTGGACACTGTTATTTCATATACTCGTATCATACACTGTTATTCCATATACTCGTATCATCGTTACACGGATGCTCTATTACACCAAACACTGTTATTTTATATATTGTATCTGTTGGCCCAGAGGCCTTCCACTCTAGTTTTGATGATGATTAACTCATGTAGTTATGTTTACTAATAATCTTGTGATTTTAGTTTCACATCATTAATCAAGATATTAGTTGGTGATTAGCTTTAACAAAGGAGTTTGGAAGCTTTCACATGGTGATTCCAGAACCCGAGCATCAAGATCATACATTGTACTCGTTGGAGTCTAGCTCGGTGGATCACGTTTTGGATCGAGTCGACTTGAAGATGGAAGATCGTCAAGAAGACTTAGGTATCCTAGTGTTTAATGTGTTTTAGATCCATGTGTAAAGACTAGATAGTGTGATATGCTCAAGTTCACAATACACACATGTTTCATGTTTTGGATTCGGTTTTTCGGTTTTTGGTTTAACCGATATTAGTTTTCATGAATAGTTAGATCAAAACAAGTTTACATGTGGTTATGTATATTAGATATGTTCTATATACATGTATGCTTCATATCCTAGACAAACTTATTTTGATATGCCTATTCATGTGTTTTTATGTTTTGGTATTTTTAACAAAACATATATTTGGAATTAAAGACAAAAATAATGATATATATGTTTCATGTATATTGGACCTATGTCCATATGCAACATGCCTAAATGTGTTTAAGTATCATGTTTTTATATTTAGATGAGTTTTAGGAAAAATCAGATTTCTTATTGAAAAATCCAAGTTTGGTAAAATACAGTTTTTGGTTTTTGACAAAATTTGTAAGACACAAAAATAGTCCAAAATGTTTGAATTTTGTGTTGAAATTTTTCACACAAGTTTATATTTCAATATAAAATGATAAAATTATTTTTGTGGATTTTTAGAAGATTTATGGGATTTATTAGAATAATTTTTACTCTATTTTTCTGACCCTGAACAGTGCCTGACAGGCTCTGGCGGTCGACCGGGCGGTCGACCGGACTCCAGAGTCGGTCGACCGGGCGGTCAACCGACGTGCACAGATCTGTGCACATTGGCTGGCACTTGGGCCGGTCGACCGGGCGGTCGACCGGACCAGAGAGCTTTGCTCTCTGTTTTTGGGCGGTCGAGCGGCTTCCTCCAACGGTCAAAAATATGACCGTTGGCGGTCGACCGGCCGGTCGACCGCCAGCCGCCTTGGCTGACAATTTCAACCAACGGCTAGTTTTTGGATTGGGGGTATATAAACCCCATTCCTTTGGGATTTTGACTAAGATTTTGAACAAGGTAAATTCCTACTCTCTTGTGTTTTCCAGCAAGTTTTCAAAAGTGGTTTAGTGCTTCAAAAGATTCATCTTATTGGTTTTTAGAGTTTTTGGAAAAATCAAAGAAAATAGAAATTTGGGAGATTTGTATTGTTCTTCATTTCCATCATTTTCAAAGAGTTTTCCCAAGTGTTTTTCTTTGAGCTTTTGTTTTCCAAACTCTAGTTTTTTCACACTTGAGCTATCTTCTATCCTAATCTATAGGATCATTTATTTGTGGGAAAAGAGATTGCTTGTGGTTGAAAGATACCACCAAGTTGTAACCCCTTACTTTGTTGATATCCGTCTTCGGTAGAGGTGGGTTGTGCTTGTATCCCTCTCGGTGAGGTGGATTTGGTTGTATTGGTGGAGTTCGGTACTCCGGTCTTCGGTAGACCATTTAATTGCCTCGGTGGAGGTTGTATTGGTTGAGAAAGGAGTTCGGTACTCCCGGTTGTTGTACAAATCCTCCTCGGTGGAGGTTCCTTCGGTGGGAGTCTCGGTGGACAAAATAGTGGATTAGAAATCCTTCTCGGTGAAGGCGGGGACGTAGAGCTAGGGGCTCGAACCTCAGAACACATCTTTGTCTTTGCGTTTGATCCATTGACTCTCAACTCTCTCTCTTTATTTGTGTTGTGCATCATTCATATCATCATATCTTATATGCTTGTGTTGTGCATTGATTCATATTGTCATATCTCTTGTATGCTTGTGTGTTTGTGTGCCTCACTTATACTTAACCACGAGAGCTTCATATAGCACCTCAACCCTTATCTAGGGGAATCAAGAGGAGTTAGTGCAGAGCCCTTCACGGGAATTCGGCTACACTCGTTGGTTGTATTAAGTGTGTTGCAAATTAATTTTAGCTTCCGCATTTAGTTTCTAGATTAGTCATATCACCTATTCACCCCCCCTCTAGGTGATTTCAATTGGTATCAGAGCCTACGCTCCTGATACTTAGGTCTAACAACCTAGGTGTGAGATCTTGGTTTGTTAATCTACATTTGCATTTGCATTTGCACACATATAGTTTACATCCATGGACTTCATGACCCCGCCTATGTTTGATTCTTCCAACATTGTTGTTTGGAAGACTAAGATGTCCATTTACCTACAAACCCTACGCTTGCATGTTTTTCTTGCCGCTACCAAGAAATGCTATCTTGGTAATAGCAATCATATAGGGGCCAATGCACAAGCCCTTGAGGCTATTAGAAGCACGCTATCTAAAGATTATCTTATGCTTGTTTCTAACCTTGATTCCGCCTTTGCAGTGTGGAACAAGTTGACCACAACCACCACCTCCGAGCTTCAAATGCCAATCCAACAAGAGGACGAATCTAATGGAGAATCCGATTCTCAATGCTTCATGGTCTAAGGGAATAACTCCCTTGAGGTACATTCGGAATCTCAACTAGATAGTGATGATGCTAGTTCTTCTTGTAATGACTATGTTGATCCTAACACTTAAATGAAGAACTTTATATTGTTTGTGAAAAATTGATTGAAAAATATAACATTTTGAAAAAGAAGACCTTTGCTTTAAATAAAGAAAATGAAAATTTGTCTTCTAAACTTGACTTGGTTTTGCAAGAGAAAGTGGAGATTTCTAATGATAGGGATTCATTGAGATCTAAACTTGAACTTGCTATTAATGAAAACAAAATTTTGAAAAATAGAAATGATTGTGAAAATGTTTTAAAGAAAAATGAAAACTTGTCTTCAAGAGTTAACTTTGTTTTAAAAGAGAATGATTCCTTAAAAATAAAAATTGCTTCAATCTCAAATGATTTAGAAGCTTGTTTAAAGAAGAATATTGTTTTGAAAAATAAAATTGATACACATGTTTGCAATGCTAGGATAGCTTCACCAAGATCACCCCTTGCATGCTCCACTTCTTCTATAATTAAAAATGATATAAATTTGTTGAAGAAGAATATGGATTGTTTGGGCTCCACTTTGAGCCATTGTGCTATGAATCATACACGCTTGGAATCCTTGGTTCGAAAGAAACAAGTTCCATCCTTGCATGCACACCCATCACGGCATACACATGCTTCTCACGGACACCATCACACTATGTATGCTCATGTGTACACTTGTACACATTGTGGACGTAAGAGCCACCTTGCTAAATTTTGTTATGATAGAATACATGTTTCTAATTTAGCAAATAATTTTGTTTGGGTTAGAGAGGGACTAACCCCCATGGACCCAAAAGAGTGTGGGGTACCAAAGACCACCCCTATTGTGTTTGATGTAGGTGTGGGCTCTCGCATGACGTGAGAGTATCGGTACCTTGGAGTGGATGCGTTCCGAGCTTCATGAGAACTATTTGGATGCCTCACTTTCAAGGGACGTTTGGTGGGAAGACCACCTTGGTTTGGAGACTAGAGAGGTTCCCTCATCGGTTTTTATATCAATCTCTAACTCCCATTTATGCTTGCATACTTTACATGTTCATATCATTGATTTATAGCATGTTTTGGATGTTTATAGATTATTATGTTAATGTCATGATTATTAGACCTTTGACATGCATGTATAGCATTTGAGACACCCATGTTTAATATGGACCATTATTTTGTGTTCTCGTATATGTTTAGCTATCATGTTTATCATAGTTCTAATAACATGTGGATTTACATAATAATCATGTTTATGTTTATCATGTTGATTTATGCCTTGTTTTATGCTTCATGATTTGATTACTTGTTTAAATGTTAGTTTTCATTAAGACTAGGTATATACTTGTGCATATAGTGGGTCACAAATAAATCTATATATGTTTGTGCTTGAATGCTTTTTTGTACCCATTAGATGTGCTAGTATAGTCGAGTTTTGATGATTCATGCAGTTTAAACTTGTATTCCCATTTTTGAATTTACTTTATGATTTTATATTTAGCTTCATGTATATGTCTATTTTGCCAAACCCTAAGATATACATGTATATACCATGAGTCATTTGCTTTTCATGCAAATCTTTATATATGGACTCAATTGTGCTTAGGATATGTATGTATACTTTTTGTGTTGTATAGGACATACATATACCTTGAAGTTTAAATTATTTAATGAAAATTTAGTTTTTCATGTTTCCATGTTTCAAGGAATCTAAATTGAGCTTAATTGAAAATTTTCATGTTGATATGTGTCACATAACACTTGTTCACTCAGTTATATGGTTTCTCATGATTGTGTTTTCATGAGTATAATATGTACCTTAATGATTTTGAGTGTTTAGTACCATGTGATTTACATGTGTTTCATGAAAAATTATTTTTTTTTTATTCCTTACTTGAAGGATTTCGTACTAGTTTACAAGTTTTTCCATTTAACTAGTTGCGATATTCTTCGTTTTGGTAGAGTTTTCAAACAAACTATATTTTTCAAACCCATTTTTGAAAACCCCTACCTTCTACGGGCGGTTGGATGGGCGATCATGCTCATGTATGCTTTATAGTGAAAATCATTTTAAACTTGAACATGATTGGGTGGTAGGTTATATGAGGTATACACTTGATATTATTGTTGTTTCAATTGGTATCATTGGATTCTTTCATTGGTATCAATATTGACATTTTTTTGTATACTCATATATTTTTATGTATGTATGCATACTCTTCAAATAGTATCAATTTCGGATTGGTATCTAATTTTTCATACATATAAATATTTTTATTTGGTATTTCATAAAGTGGGAGAAAACTCGTATTTTCATCTTTCAATTGGTATTTTGTTTACCCTGAATTTCCACTCCCTTACTTTATGATAGAAATGAATTAAAAAAAAATTGTAGAATATTATAATTTCAATTGGTATCATATGCTTAAAAAAAATAATACTCTTTATTGATATCAAGATGTTTATTTGAATGTTTTTTAATTGGTATCAAGATGCTTTTGCTTCTTAAAATTGGTATCAATGTTTTTATGTTTCCTTTCAATTGGTATCAAAATATTCTACATTGACATATTTCAATTGGTATCATAAAATGTTTTGATTTATATTGCCTATATGTAAGGGGAGCTTAACATCTCTTCTACATATAGATTCATGTTGTCCTATATTGAGGAGCTTGACAACTCTTCTTTATGTGGTACACGTGTGTAAGGGGAGCTTCACATCTCCTCTTATACATTGCATATTATGTATTATGTGAATTAGGGCTTGTCATCCCTTCTTTATGTAATGCATATATGTAGGGAAGTTAACTTAGCGTCTTCCTCTTCATGAATGTATATCGCATATATCTATTTATTGATTTGTTTGTTTGAACCCTTAGTTAATGCTTTGTTTCGAACAAAAAGGGGGAGAAGAATTTATTGATTTGTTTTTACTTTGACCCTTTGTTGATGATTGACAAAAAGGGGGAGAAGTATTTGGTATATATGCATGTTTTCAGGATTCATGTTTATGCATATATGTTTTGTTTTGCAAATAGGAGAAAAAGTATTTATGAGTTTTATGTTTGATTGACATGTTTATCTCCTTATATTTGCATACATGTTTATTTTTTCATATGCTTCATTGCCATATCTTATTGCTTATTTCCTATGCATGAGTTAAGGGGGAGCTTCTTTGAAGCTTAATTTTAATCCATGCATATATAACTCTATGAGTTTTGTCATCATCAAAAAGGGGGAGATTGTTGGCCCAAAGGCCTTCCACTCTAGTTTTGATAATGATTAACTCATGTAGTTATGTTTACTAATAATCTTGTGATTTTAGTTTCAGATCATTAATCAAGATATTAGTTGGTAATTAGCTTCAACAAAGGAGTTTGGAAGCTTTCACATGGTGATTCCAGAGCCCAAGCATCAAGATCAGACATTGCACTCGTTGGAGTCTAGCTCGGTGGATCACGTTTTGGATCGAGTCGACTTGAAGGTGGAAGATCATCAAGAAGACTTAGGTATCCTAGTGTTTAGTCTGTTTTAGATCCACGTGTAAAGACTAGATAGTGTGATATGCTCAAGTTCACAATACACACACGTTTCATGTTTTGGATTCGGTTTTTCGGTTTTTGGTTTAACCGATATTGGTTTTCATGAATAGTTACATCAAAACAAGTTTACATGTGTTTATGTATATTAGATATGTTCTATATACATGTATGCTTCATATCCTAGACAAACTTATTTTGAAATGCTTATTCATGTGTTTTTATGTTTTGGTATTTTTAACAAAACATATATTTGGAATTAAAGACAAAAACAATGATATATATATGTTTCATGTATATTGGACCTATGTCCATATGCAACATGCCTAAATGTGTTTAAGTATCATGTTTTTGTATTTAGATGAGTTTTAGGAAAAATCAGATTTCCTATTGAAAAATCCAAGTTTGGTAAAATACAGTTTTTGGTTTTTGACAAAATTTGTAAGACAAAAAAATAGTCCAAAATGTTTGAATTTTGTGTTGAAATTTTTCACACAAGTTTATATTTCAATATAGAATGATAAAACTATTTGTGTGGATTTTTAGAAGATTTATGGGATTTATTAGAATAATTTTTACCCTGTTTTTCTGACCCTGAACAGTGCCTGACAGGCTCTAGCGATCGATCGGCCGGTCGACCAGACTCCAGAGTCGGTCGACCGGGCGGTCGACCGACGTGCACAGATCTGTGCACGTTGGCTGGCACTTGGGCCGGTCGACCGGACCAGAGAGTTTTGCTCTCTGTTTTTGGGCGGTCGACCGGCTTCCTCCAACGGTCAAAAAATATGACCGTTGGCGGTCGACCGGCCAGTCGACCGCCAGCCGCCTTGGCTGACAATTTCAGCCAACGGCTAGTTATTGGATTGGGGGTATATAAACCCATTCCTTTGGGATTTTGGCTAAGATTTTGAACAAAATAAATTCCTACTCTCTTGTGTTTTCCAGCAAGTTTTCAAAAGTGGTTTAGTGCTTCAAAAGATTCATCTTATTGGTTTTTAGAGTTTTTGAAAAAATCAAAGAAAATAGAAATTTGGGAGATTTGTATTGTTCTTCATCTCCATCATTTTTAAAGAGTTTTCCCAAGTATTTTTCTTTGAGTTTTTGTTTTCCAAACTCTAGTTTTTTCACACTTGAGCTATCTTCTATCCTAATCTATAGGGTCATTTATTTGTGGGAAAAGAGATTGTTTGTGGTTGAAAGATACCACCAAGTTGTAAACCCTTGCTTTGTTGATATCCCTCTTCAGTAGAGGTGGATTGTGCTTGTATCCCTCTCGGTGAGGTGAATTTGGTTGTATTGGTGGAGTTCGGTACTCCGGTCTTCGGTAGACCATTTGATTGCCTCGGTGGAGGTTGTATTGGTTGAGAGAGGTGTTCGGTACTCCCGGTTGTTGTACAAATCCTCCTCGGTGGAGGTTCCCTCGGTGGGAGTCCTCGGTGGACAAGATAGTGGATTAGAAATCCTTCTCGGTGAAGGCGGGGACGTAGAGCTAGGGGCTCGAACCTCGGAACACATCTTTGTCTTTGCGTTTGATCCATTGACTCTCAACTCTCTCTCTTTATTTGTGTTGTGCATCATTCATATCATCATATCTTATATGCTTGTGTTGTGCATTGATTCATATTGTCATATCTCTTGTATGCTTGTGTGTTTGTGTGCCTCACTTATACTTAACCACGAGAGTTTCATATAGCACCTCAACCCTTATCTAGGGGAATCAAGAGGAGTTAGTCCAGAGCCCTTCACGGGGAATTCGGCTATACTCGTTGGTTGTATTAAGTGTGTTGCAAATTAGTTTTAACTTCCGCATTTAGTTTCTAGATTAGCCATATCACCTATTCACCCCCCCCCCCCCTCTAGGTGATTTCAGTATCACCATTACATGGATACTATTATTTCATGCTCTTATATCACTATTATATGGATTCACTTTTATACACGCTTTAATTTTTTCTTGGCTTCATGTTGCCTAAATCACTGTTCCTCTTACATGATTTATTGTTATATGAATATTCATGTATATAATGCATGACTTCTCCAGTAATCCTGATATGGATATGATATTCTTCTTACTAGACATGTGAGCTAACGCGATGTGTGAAACTAAGTGCCAAGTGGATCTAAGCCACAAGGGCCACCTGAATCCTACATCTCATGTTTCTTGTTTTTTATTATCTTATTTCATGCTATCAATAGAGCTTATGTCCTATTATCGTGTTACATGTATCGTTCATTGTTATTGTTCCTGATACACTGTGTAGTTTAAATATAATAAATATAACCTGGGGATGGGGAAAGCTTTGCGGTTGATTAGATCTTATCAGGTGGATGTCTGGATCCATTATAGTCCTATTGTAGGGGACGTAGTAGTGGTGGCTTGATTGGTCACTAATATTGCACAATTAATATCATATTCTCCTACTTATTATAGAATAAACTCTGCATTTTCCTAATTAAATGTTTAATTTATTTGCAGGCCCATTCCTAAAGGAGAGTGAAGAGAAATGAGCCCAAAAGCCCACCAAATCCTGACTTAATTCAGAATAAATTTGAAATTAAGGAATCAGGGCTAAATCTTGGCATATCAGAGAGGTTGAGAACCGGTTGAGAAGAATCCTCCCTGAATCGATCGGTTGAAGCCAAGGATCAAAGGCCATTTCGTCAAAATCCCGGACATAAACTGCACATCCAGATAAGATAATTACAAATCAAGAAACCGGGGAGCTCCACCAACAGGGTGTGGCCACCTGGCCACACCCTGGTTTGGCCGCGTTTTCGCGGCTCTGTTGGAGAGTTAGGGGGAGTTTGCTCCCCCTATCTTCATATGATCCTGTAGGTTGGGTTTTGCCTATAAATACTAGGATTTTCAGAGCCTCCAGGACGACCATGCAGAGATAGATTCTAGGCCAGTTTTCATTCTTTTTAGTGTAGGTTTTTAGTTTTCTTTTTATGTAATTTTTAGTTTTTATTTATGTAATTCAGAGGAGATAAGACTTTCATAGGAGAATGAGAATGAAGCTTGTGCTGAGAGTGACACCGGTGTAAGTTATTTTTCTTTTCTCTTATTGTTATGAAATCGAATCTATAGTTACCTTTTTATGTACTTCGTTTTAGTGTTCTTCTTCTTCTTCTTTTCTACTTCACTCATTCTTATACCAATTGCTATCCAAGTGAGTCTTATAGCATCCAAAGAGCCTTGCCTTTGCGAGTGCCACCGATAGCTCATGACGATGGATTTGAGTCTCTCTGTATCATTTCATGCTTGTTTTGTCTTAATGATGTAATGTAGAAGAGACAATAATCAACTCTTATGGGCTATGCGCTGATTGCCTCCACTTCAAGGTAACATCGTCGCCAAAGATTCAAGGTAAGCTTTTGGTCAAAAGGAGGTAAGTAATTATTTTTAGTTTTTCTTTCTTGTAACTTTTAGTATTGATCACCAACACCACATCTCCCAAATCTTTTTCATTTTTTTCAATTTATTTGTACATAGTCATTTTCTGATTTTCTCCACCTTCTCATTCTACCAATTTCTTCCTCACTTCACTTTAACCTAATATTTTTCTTTTCTTTTAAGAAACTAAAGAAGAACTTTAACCATTAATGGTAGCATAAAAGAGATCTTACTAAAAGCTTCCATCACTAGTCCCTCCTTGTGGATCACGACCCGCATAGCCACTTGCTATTGCGGTAGAATTGAGCACTTGCACTCTTTATTTTAAAGTTCTGAAATACTGTATTTTATGTGCAGTTAAAAGTTTACATTTTTGGTTAACTTTCTTCTTTGTTTTTTTTTTGTACAGATTCAACAACAAGGAATTCTTGCTGCAGTGGACATATAAGTGGTATTGGACTCTGCTCAAGAAAGCAGAGCCAAGAAGACCTCAGATTTGCTACATTTTAGTGGCAAAACTAAGTGAACTACTAACCTGTATTCTTGCGGTTGGCTGAATTAAAAAATCTGAATTTCTGTAGCATATATTTCCTTATTTGACTCACTGTATATATGTTTCTAACACAACAGTAAAAAGTTGATTGTAAATGTTAAAAATGATTTAGACTTTGCATTTAGGCACGTGTCTATTTCATTTCATTTTTTATTTACTGTTGAAGTGTGCTGGAGCCAAGGTATGTGTGCATAGCATTTAGTATAAGGTTCATTCTTGTATGATTGCTTGAATGTTACTTTTTCTATATACTTGTACACTGCACTAAATTGACTTAAGGGCTTGTCCTATAAACAAGATAAGGTGGGGAAGTCATTACCCTCCCTTAGCCCACAAACAATCTCCTCACTCACTAACCCAAGCCTAACTAAAAATGAGTAGACGTTGGCCCTAGGGACATCTCAGACTCAATTAGGAGATTATCCTAAGGGGAAAGGCGTTGGAATTTGACTCCTGCCAAAACAGTGTCTAGGAAAGGGATTAAGGGCCGAAAGCCCGAAGGTTGGTGGTTACTTAATTAAGGAACGTCTTTGACGGATAACCTCCCACCAATCTTGCCCTGACCTGGCTGATTAGCTTGTGGTCAAAGTCTGCATTATACCTGATGGGGAGATTCTGTCTCCTCGTTTTAAAATTACCGCAAGCGCACGGTCGTTCGATGTAGCACTTGAGGGTCGGTCCTCAGGGACAGGTGGTTCTTTTGGTTTCGACACTTCTACGCGAAATAATCAAAAATTTTGTGGTAGTTTGTTCTAAACTAAATTGTCAATCTAAGAAAAGTTAAGCGCCCAGGGTCGAATCTCCTAAACTAGCATCAAGTGGTCAATCTCGGTCTCCATACTAGTATGTTGTTACTTACCAAAATCTCTATTCCTAATAGGTAAAGTAAGTCTGAACACTAGATCTAAGCACATGGTATTATCTTCATCACATGGTCCATCAAAGGTAAATAAAATGACTAATAAATTTAAAGCAGTAAAATCCTAAGCATTGACCATTGACTACTAATACATACCTTGTCAAATACCAGTGACTCTAGAAATAATCTCCTAAAAGTTCTAAGTCAATTGGTGAGTGCAACAATCATAGTTATGAAACTACAGGTTCACCACAAAATAATCTAACCTAGGTTCATCTTCCCTGGGCACTTGTTAATGTTTTATTTACACATGACCAGACTAATGTTATAATAATATATGTGAAACATATTAAGTGCAATGGGTATACAACTAAATTAATTAATTCACTAATAAATAAATAAACACCAAATCAATTAAAACTAATTCATAAAAAATAATTTATCAAATTAACCAAGCACTTACCTCAAAATTCTGCATGCTGCCGCACTGTGCCACTCTTCGCACAAGAACCGAGGGAAGAGAAAATATCACATGAACATTAAATAGGTCTCAACAGCCAAAATCCAAATGCTAAAGCAATGATGAAGAGTCTCCATTAAAACCAAAGATTAATCCTCCATTAAAAGTCAAGTTTGGCCAAAAACCAAAGCCTCATGAATTGCGGCTAAAAGAAGAAAAAAAAAATAATAAAAATAAAAAATAAAAAAAATCCGACTAAAGCAAAACCTAGCAGCCCCCTATACAGCAGCCCTTTGTATTCCTTATATAATAAGGAATATTTACAGAAAACCCCTCAGATAAAAAAATATTACAAATTAATTCAGTTTTGACTCAGGCTGATTTTATAAATGGCCAATACGGGCATTCAAATAGAGGAATCAGTAAAAACTATCAACATGAAAGTTGTAGATCTTCGAATTCTCTTTCCGTAGACACCTGGATGACCATTTTTGAGATCCTGTAGCCAAAGTTATGACCAAAATACCGCAACATGCTCGAAAAGCATCCTCCAATCTTTTACAAATTGCGGCATTTAATAGCTGAAAGTATCCGGATTCCTCTTCTCTTTTCTTTATCTGTTTCCTGCAAAAATTCAATTAAAAATACCCGAGTAGCATTATTTATAAACAAATGATACATAAATATGGGTATGAAAATGTGACAAAATCATGCTGATCAATACCCCCACACCTATCTTTTGCTAGTCCTCGAGCAAAACTTATAAAAAGAAAAAGAAAAACTAGACTACCCTAACTCACTTTCGTAGGAATCACGGTTGCACTTAGCATGTGCAACAAGCCGTTAAACCCCTAGGTTACCCTAGAGGACGAGTTTTGTCTCGTTAGGGTTTTCAGTGGATTACACCCACAAAATCCAAGAAAGTTAGAGATTAAGAAATAAATAAAAGTAAAATAAGGATAACCGAAAATCAAGAAAAGAAAAACAAATCAAAATTTTTTCTCTTTTTTTTATTCTTTTTTACTTTATTTTTTTTTTTTTGTGATAACTAGTTAGTAAGATCATCAGTTCCCATGAGTTTCATTTTCAAGTAAAATCTCAATTCCAGAAATCATATTGGCTATAAAATAAAGTCTCAAATCCAAAACTTTACACCACCTGTCCTAAGTTTCAGATCCTATGTACCCCGTGATCGTGATGTAGTTCTTAAGCTTGGGAATATTTAATTACAACTTTCATACTTTTTTTCTTTTTTTTTCTTTTTCTTTTCTTTTTTTTAGAATTTTTTTCTTTTTTTTCTTTTTTTTAACTAACTTTCGCGTAAATACCGAGGCTTCCTGAGGCCAAGGTACCTAGCTAATTGATAATCAAAATTATTATATTTTTATAATGTCTTGTCCTCTTAGGCTTTCTCAGCTACCCATATAGCGAGCTTTGGGTCAATGCTCCCAAACCAGATGGTCTTAGGGCAATAAGTGTAAAGACACTCCTACGGACTTAATTACTCAAGCAACTGAGGCCATAAGACAAGACTTATTAATATTTATTTTATTATATAATACTAATAATTATTTTTTTTTTGTTCTTTTTTTTTTTTTTTTTTAAGTTGCAATCAATATCCCAAGCCTATGAACTAATAGTGTAAGTGCTGTTGGGTACATAATCACTTAGACTAAGTTTAGATGGTATGTCCATTTTAGATTCTAATATTTATTTTAAGATTTTATAATTCTTTCATCTTAATCTTACCCTTAAAATCCACTCAAGGATACTAAATCACTCACATACTAGCTACTCATTTTCAGAAAATTTTCAAATTTTTCACATTTTTTTTAAAGACTCTAAAGTGAAAAGAGAAATAAAGTGAAAACCCTAAAACTAAAACAAAACCAAAAGACTCCTAAAACAAAAGAAATATAAATCTCCCTCCACACCTAACTGTGCCATGTCCTTATGCATACACTTGAATACAGAGATAGAAATAATGTAGCATGTAATTTACACATCCAAAACAAGCACACAATCATGATGATCATGCAATCCAATCATACAAAAGATACAGAAATGTAAACAGTATGCTAGATTAGACATACTCACAGTGTACTAGAGAACCCAGCTGTCGAAACAACAAAAATGCTTCTTGTATGTGGTGGATGCCTCCTTGCTTATCCTGTATCACTTATAAAAAAACTCGGCACATAGGTTAGAGAAAGAGAAATAAAAGACTCACTAAAACTGACTCAACTAACAAAAAGAGAAATAAAAAGACTCAACAACTAAAAGAAAAAAATAAAAAAATAAAACAATTATTTACATATGTACAATTTCACAACTCCCCCACACCTAGATCTTTTTAGGTCTATTCCCTCGAGCTCGCTTCCCATCATTCCAATGGGTTCTCTTTAATGGACAAAGTGGAGAGGTTAATCTTTTTGTTATTTTTAATTTCATCCTCTCCATCTTGTTCATCACTTTCCTCCATCTCTTCCTTCTCTTCTTTTCATACCTCCTCACAAATTCATCATTTTTACACGATATAATTGGAGTGTCCACAATATGATTGCCTATGAATTTAAGCTCATCCTCAAACACCTCACAACTTAAATCAACAATTTTCTTTGGAGGTGTGTAATTAACCAAAGCATCCCTAACCGATTCATTCAGATATATGAGTTCGTCTTCAAATAGGGTTTCAAAGCTTTGATTAATTAGAGATTCTTGAATCAAGTTTTGAAAAGTATGATCATTGGTTGGCTCCTCGAAAGTGAAGATACTCAAATCGAGTTTTGTTTTCTGAAAGGGAACTCTAAACTCAAGATCCTCAACACATGTTTTCTCATCATTGTGATCATACTCTTCAACAAAAAGCTCATCAAGAAACAAAGGCTCATTATCCATGTAGGCATTCTCACAATTTTGATCAGTGTGTTCTATTTTCTCCATATGAGTAGATGCAATTTTCTGCTCCTCAACACTTGTCTTTTCACAGAACTTAGAAAATTCATCGTCAAATTTCTCTTGAAATAAAAATTCATCATTGTCACATTCATCCTCACAACAAGATTCAACTGGCTCCACATGAGGTGTACGTGTAGCCAAATAATTTCTAATCACTTCATCCAGACACTGAGGATCATTATCACATTTGTACATCTCATAGACCTTCACAACTTCCTCAACAGGCTTCTCATATTCAAGCTCTTCAAATTGATTAAGATGAAATAATTGAGACTCGAAGGGCATCTTGATGGAATGATTAGACATGTCACTATGGCCAATGATTTGCTCTTCGGGTCTAACAGTTTGGCCTTTGTTCATCTTATGAAAGTTGATGTGCTCTTGAATGGACATGGGTCGAGTCCGTGTTGGCTCATGAACTAGTTGATTAGAAAAGGGATCCTTCTTTTGCACACTAACCAACTCATTTACTGACATGTTTAAGCAGTCTCTATTGTCATAGAGCACTTGCTTTGAAGTTTGCCTGAAAGTTTCAAAAGTTTCCTCTAGTGTATGTTCCTTGTCCACCTGATTGCCATTTAACTCACTTTGCGAAAGTTGATGGAACTCTTGAACTTGATCTGGACTTATGGTTGGAACAGGTTGATTGAGATGAGTCATTATCTTGTCCATGTGAGCACATGCCTCGATTAACTGCTGATTGGTTTCGACTATAGTCTGCTGCATGGCTTTAAAACTCTTCTCTAATGTGCTCATCGATTTCTCATAATCATTGTCAAATCCCCAAGATAGAGGTGATGGTTCAGTGTAGGACCAATTAGATTGAGAATTTTGATATGATTGATCCCAAGAAAATTGAGGACAATTCCAACTCTCCGAATTGAAGTTTGATGGATAAGGTTCGCTCGTAGGTCCTTGAAATGTGTGGAATTGATTTTGACCTGGTCCCAACGAATACCCTATCGAAGGACACTGTTCAGAAGAATGATTTGGATCTTGACAGTGATGGCAACTCATGGGATGGTATGAAGAAAATGAGTAGTTCGTGGGATGGATGTATTCATTAAAATCTGGAAGAGAGGTTGGTGGGTGGAAAGGAGGGTCTGGCCTATAAAATGGATCGTAACCAAATGAATTTGGATAGGCCATAGGGAAAGGATTATTTTTTTAATTTTTTTTAAATTTGTTTTTTTTTTGAATTTTTGAATTTTTTTTTTTTAACAATCCGGTATAGGTGTCAGAACTAAAGATAGAACACCGTGTCCCCGGCAACGGCGCCAAAAACTTGATGGGGAGATTCTGTCTCCTCGTTTTAAAATTACCGCAAGCGCACGGTCGTTCGATGTAGCACTTGAGGGTCGGTCCTCAGGGACAGGTGGTTCTTTTGGTTTCGACACTTCTACGCGAAATAATCAAAAATTTTGTGGTAGTTTGTTCTAAACTAAATTGTCAATCTAAGAAAAGTTAAGCGCCCAGGGTCGAATCTCCTAAACTAGCATCAAGTGGTCAATCTCGGTCTCCATATTAGTATGTTGTTACTTACCAAAATCTCTATTCCTAATAGGTAAAGTAAGTCTGAACACTAGATCTAAGCACATGGTATTATCTTCATCACATGGTCCATCAAAGGTAAATAAAATGACTAATAAATTTAAAGCAGTAAAATCCTAAGCATGGACCATTGACTACTAATACATACCTTGTCAAATACCAGTGACTCTAGAAATAATCTCCTAAAAGTTCTAAGTCAATTGGTGAGTGCAACAATCATAATTATGAAACTACAGGTTCACCACAAAATAATCTAACCTAGGTTCATCTTCCCTGGGCACTTGTTAATGTTTTATTTACACATGACCAGACTAATGTTATAATAATATATGTGAAACATATTAAGTGCAATGGGTATACAACTAAATTAATTAATTCACTAATAAATAAATAAACACCAAATCAATTAAAACTAATTCATAAAAAAATAATTTATCAAATTAACCAAGCACTTACCTCAAAATTCTGCATGCTGCCGCACTGTGCCACTCTTCGCACAAGAACCGAGGGAAGAGAAAATATCACATGAACATTAAATAGGTCTCAACAGCCAAAACCCAAATGCTAAAGCAATGATGAAGAGTCTCCATTAAAACCAAAGATTAATCCTCCATGAAAAGTCAAGTTTGGCCAAAAACCAAAGCCTCATGAATTGCGGCTAAAAGAAGAAAAAAAAAATAATAAAAATAAAAAATAAAAAAAATCCGACTAAAGCAAAACCTAGCAGCCCCCTATACAGCAGCCCTTTGTATTCCTTATATAATAAGGAATATTTACAGAAAACCCCCTCAGATAAAAAAATATTACAAATTAATTCAGTTTTGACTCAGGCTGATTTTATAAATGGCCAATACGGGCATTCAAATAGAGGAATCAGTAAAAACTATCAACATGAAAGTTGTAGATCTTCGAATTCTCTTTCCGTAGACACCTGGATGACCATTTTTGAGATCCTGTAGCCAAAGTTATGACCAAAACCGCAACATGCTCGAAAAGCATCCTCCAATCTTTTACAAATTGCGGCATTTAATAGCTGAAAGTATCCGGATTCCTCTTCTCTTTTCTTTATCTGTTTCCTGTAAAAATTCAATTAAAAATACCCGAGTAGCATTATTTATAAACAAATGATAGATAAATATGGGTATGAAAATGTGACAAAATCATGCTGATCAATACCTCCCGTGGACAGTCTAACCAGTTAGGAGTCGTCTAGGTCATAGGTCTACCCTAACTTAGTTTAGATTTTTTTTTCTTTCCTTTGTTTGCTTATTTGTTTCTTTGTTTGCTTATTTGTTTCTTTGTTTGTGTTTTCCTGTGTGATATGGCTTATAACAATAATTTTTCCAATTTTAATAGTAATCCATATTACACACCAACCTCTTTTTCAGATATTACCAACCCGGCATATCATAACTTTAACCAACATAGTGTGCCGGATTGGTCTTATGAGAATCAATATAACCCATGCCCCCAATCTTATAACCATAATTTCCAGAATAATTTCAACTCTTCACAGAGTCAGTGGGGATTCACCTCCCCCGAGTCCAATTTTCAACCAACTTGTCCTCCTTATCCACCTTGTCCACAATACTTCCAAGATTCATACTCAGTTCCACCAGTCTAAAATAGAAAACCATTAATTTTGGAAATGAGTATGCGTGAGTCCAAACAACAATCACAAATCTGATGGACTCACAATTTTATCACCAATTCCAAAATAACCCTTCATCTTTTCAAGACCAATCGCAACAAAACGATGAACCTATCAACTATGAAAAGATGCTTGAAGCCATGACCCAGGCTCAAAACGCTCGTAATCGTGACATAGATATGATGGTCCAAACTCTACGTTCTCACCGTTTGACCAGTTCTGATGTCACTAACCATTCTGTTAGAGCCGAAGAGTCATGTTGTTTTGAAAAACAAGGTTCCATTTCAGAACAATCATTTGAACTTGCCCAAACTCCAAATTTTGAAAATGATATTGACAGTTTGGCAAGTTATTCCTTTCCTGAAATAGAACTTGAGAATGAATATGATCCTGAACATCAACTTAGTGATTCAATTCTACTTCCTGATTCAATTATGACTCCGGTGTCTTCACCTGATTTCAATCTTTTTCCCGAGTCAACATTGGATCCTATGCCAATTCATCATGAAATTGAATCACCCATCTTTGATGATCAAATTGAACTTGACCAATTTTACACTTTTAAAAGTCCTATTGACAAATTGGTAAGTTCTCATTTTTATGACATTGAACTCAATGAGAAATGTGACCTAGATTCTCAAATCTGTGATCCAGTTCAAATTCCAGAATCAATATTGACTCCTGTTTTGTTACCCGACTTGAGTAATATTTTAGAGTCAGTTTTGATTCCCACACCTATCATTCTTGAACTTGAATCACCAATATTAAGTCACATTTCATTGTTGGAAAATAAATGTGGACTTGAGTTTCAACTTCTTGACTTGGACACACTTCTTGAACCAATCTCGACCCTGAACCTTTACTTGACTTAAGTCACTTTCCTGAGTCGGTATTAGTTCCCGTACTTCCTGAGTCCAAGTCAATCATTCTATCTTTTCACACTCCATTTTGGGACAAGGCGGTTGACAAATTTGACTCCGAAATTAATTATGGAATATGAAAATTAGATGGGGTTAAATTTTTAATAAAAATCCTTTATGGATACATCATTTTAATAGGTTATATTAGAGAGATTTCTGGTAGGTTCCTCCGAACTCCACGAAAAGTCGATTGGGCCGCATTTCGTGGACCAACCAGACCACCACCGGAACCACCACCTTAAGGTAACATTTTCCTTCCCTTTCTTCTTTTTCATGCATCTATGCATTAATTCATACATTGAGGACAATGCATGAGATAGGTGTGGGGGAGGGTCTAATGTAACTTAGATTTTTCTTTTTGGAAAAAAATTCTTTACTTTTAAAAACTTTTTGAAAATAGAAACAATATTTTGACATATGTTTTGTAAGAAACTAAGTCAATTTTAAGGAATAGGAAAATCAAAATTAGTATTTCTTAAACTTGGTCAAAATAAGATTATTTGTTTGATTTTTAGGGTTAGGAAGATAATTTGTCAAAGTAATTTAGTCTTGATCTTTACCTTAATGAAATATGCATACTTCATACACTTACACACTTAGGGTTCAAAAATAAAGATTCTTATGCCTTATAAAAAAATATATATATCTATGAAAGATGAACAAATCTAATTATTGATTAGCTAGGTGTTTTGGCCTAAGCAAGCCTTAGTATTTATGCGAAAGATGATTAGATAAGTTTGAATATATATATATATATATATATATATATATATATATATATATATATATGTATATATATACATACATATATATATATATATATATATATATATATATATATATATGTATATATATACATACATATACATATACATATATATGTATATATATACATACATATACATATACATATACATATGTATATATATACATACATATACATATACATATACATATGTATATATATACATACATATACATATACATATACATATGTATATATATACATACATATACATATACATATACATATGTATATATATATATATATACATATACATATGTATATATATATATATACATATATATGTGTATATATATACATATGTATATATATATGTGTATACATATACATATGTATATATATATGTGTATACATATATATATGTATATATATATGTGTATATATATATATGTATATATATATATATGTATATATATATATGTATATATATATATATGTATATATATATATATGTATATATATATATGTATATGTATATATATATATGTATATATATATATATATGAAAATCCTTTGATTAAGCTGGGTATTTGTGCCTAATAAAGCATAAGTTCACGCCTAAAAGGGTTCAAATAATAAAATCCTTAGTTTTGTAGCCTTGTTTGCTCGAGTCCTTAAGTCCTTGGGGTGTTTTCTCATCTGGTGCCCTAAGACCGTTTGGTTTGGGAGTCATCGATTAAGGCTCGTTACATGGGCAGATTAGAAGCCTAATAGAACTAAGGAATAATATCACAAAAAAATATATAAATAAGGCATAAGAGTTAGAGTTAATGAACCCTTAGTCAAAATTTTCACGATCACAAGGTGCATATGACTTAGGGTAAAGTAATAAACTAGATGAGAAGTACAATTTGACTCCTTACTTTGATTGATAACAAATTTTTGAATAGAGACTAAGTTTAGGAATGAAAAATTCGGTTTTCCTATAACTTATAGATTACTTAAATCTTACAATTATATTTCAAATATTTTTCTCTTTCAAAATGCTTTTCAAAAATACTAACTCTTTTTTTCTCTTTCTGTATGGATTTTGTGGGTGTAATCGACTGAAAACCCTCACGAGACAAAACTCGTCCTCTAGGGGAAATCTAGAGGTTTAATGGCTTGTTGCACACGCTCAGTGCAATCGCGTGACCTGCGAAAGTGGTCTAATAATCCTTAGTATAGTTTAGTTGTTTTGCTTGAGGACGAGCAAAAGATAGGTATGGGGGTGTGATTGGTCACTAATATTGCACATTTAATATCATATTCTCCTACTTATTATAGAATAAACTCTGCATTTCCTAATTAAATGTTTAATTTATTTGCAGGCCCATTCCTAAAGGAGAGTGAAGAGAAATGAGCCCAAAAGCCCACCAAATCCTGACTTAATTCAGAATAAATTCGAAATTAAGGAATCAGGGCTAAATCTTGGCATATCAGAGAGGTTGAGAACCGGTTGAGAAGAATCCTCCCTAAATCGATCGGTTGAAGCCAAGGATCAAAGGCCATTTCGTCAAAATCTCGGACATAAACTGCACATCCAGATAAAGATAATTACAAATCAAGAAATTGGGAGCTCTACCAAGAGGGTGTGGCCACCTGGCCATACCCTGGCCGCGGAAACGCGGCTAAAGCCACGTTTCTATGGCTCTGTTGGAGAGCTAGGGGGAGCGTTTGCTCCCCCTATCTTCATATGATCCTGTAGGTTGGGTTTTGCCTATAAATACTGGGATTTTCAGAGCCTTCAGGATGACCATGCAGAGATAGATTCTAGGCCAGTTTTCATTCTTTTTAGTGTAGGTTTTTAGTTTTCTTTTTATGTAATTTTTAGTTTTTATTTATGTAATTCAGAGGAGATCAGACTTTCATAGGAGAATAGAATGAAGCTTGTGCTGAGAGTGACACCGGTGTAAGTTGGTTTTCTTTTCTCTTATTGTTATGAAATTGAATCTATAGTTACCTTTTTATGTACTTCATTTTAGTATTCTTCTTCTTCTTCTTTTCTACTTCACTCATTCTTGTACCAATTGCTATCCAAGTGAGTCTTATAGCATCCAAAGAGCCTTGCCTTTGCGAGTGCCACCGATAGCTCATGATGATGGATTTGAGTCTCTCTGTATCATTTCATGCTTGTTTTGTCTTGATGATGTAATGTGGAAGAGACAATAATCAACTCTTATGGGCTATGCGCTGATTGCCTCCACTTCAAGGTAACATCGTCGCCAAAGATTCAAGGTAAGCTTTTGGTCAAAAGGATGTAAGTAATTATTTTTAGTTTTTCTTTCTTGTAACTTTTAGTTTAGATCACCAACACCACATCTTCCAAATCTTAGTCATTCTTTTTAATTTATTTGTACATAGTCATTTTCTGATTTTCTCCACCTTCTCATTCTACCACTTTCTTCCTCACTTCACTTTAACCTAATATTTTCTTTTCTTTTAAGAAACTAAAGAAGAATTTTAACCATTAATGGTAGCATAAAAGAGATCTTACTAAAAAGCTTCCATCGCTAGTCCCTCCTTGTGGATCACGACCCGCATAGCCACTTGCTATTGCGGTAGAATCGAGCACTTGCACTCTTTATTTTAAAGTTCTGAAATACTGTATTTTGTGTGCAGGTTCAAGCTCAATCATGGCTACCGATTGTTATACCTCATTGAGCTCCCTTTTCTCGTTATATGTTTCGCCTTAGGTGTCGGCCCTGGTCTCAGCAGCTAGGAAACTATTTAAGGTCGTGATCTCGGATATGCACGGATACACCCACCTGATTAGAGCTTCTTGACCATTGAGTTTTCAATTAACATAATAAAACGGTATATATAATAGCGTCATCAGAATGCTTGTTATTTAATCACTCTCTCATTCTGATAATGGTACTTGTATGCCATGTTCGGATCGGTTTGTCTGGAGTACGGACTCCAGTATAAATTGTCAGTGGTATGGGACACTGGAAAGGATTGATTAAAATACCAATCAGTACTGATTGTTATTATTATATAAATCATATGACATACTTGATACATGTATATTATTGTCCATTTATACATGTTATACTTTTTGCTATCTTATCTACCACCATATTACATTTATACTTTACACTTCCTGTATTCTCCATAGACACACTATTCATATACACGTACACTCTGTATTCTATAAATTCTCTATTTCTTGTATTCATGTATAAATATTTTTATCACAATACCATCATGCTACTGTTACTATTAGTTTAAATAATAAATATACTATAATTAAAACTTAATACTTGTTCATTAAACCACTTGATTTTTTTAATATATAACTAAATCCTGTATCTTATTACTCATATTGATCATACCATGTAAGTGACATAATTCCTACTGATTATAAGAACATAACAAATAAGGTTGGTGATACATAAGACTCTTCTCGATAATATTAATTGATATTAATGTTATATAATTGGATAATATTGTAGAACTAATACCATTGTAACATGCTTGATATTATATAATGTTAATAAAACACTAGTTTATATCTATGCATATATCTCGATTGTTAGTATAATTATATTGTATCACTGGTATTTAAACGTGTATTATATAGAATCATGATTATACTACTATAATAATATATATTACTGTTTTCTTCATTTTACCACTCAGTAGGTAACTTTTTGACGACTCTGAGTTTGCATTCCCAGGTTGAAAATTCGAGGTTTCGTAGTACTTGGTGTTTCTCGAGATATTGTTAAGAGACACGTTATTTTCTTATTCAAAGGTATTCTAATTGTTATGTCTGTACTTCTAGATTTATTCATCGTGATCACTAACCGCTTTTGCAAGTATTCTTGTACTTACTTAAAGCTGGAATAAATGTGTATATTGTATATATATTTGTTGACACTCAAAAAAGACAAACTCTCAGACAGCTTTCCAACTGGTCTGAACGATGTCAAACTTGTTGGCATTTACAAAAGACAAGTCACAGACAAGCTGACGACCAGTTTTTGCCCATCTCTGAGGGACAAATCAGCGACTTGGACTCTACTAATCTAGTGAAGCGACAGTAAGCCAAGATTGCCTTTAAAGAAACCCAAGCAGGCCTAAGATGCTGAGTTAGCTTAACACTTAACATCGCATGAGCCCTAAGGGATAGCCTCGTCTGAGAGGCTAAGTTTGTCCAGCTTCGCATGAAGCTTTTTATAGCTCCAGAGAGCTAACTTATAGCTTCGCCGGAAGCTAATTTTAGCTTCGCCGAAAGCTTTCTTGATAGCTTCTCATGAAGCTCTTCATAGCTCCAGAGAGCTAACTCACAGCTTCGCCGGAAGCTTTCTTTATAGCTTCTCATGAAGCTCTTCATAGCTCCAGAGAGCTAACTTACAGCTTTGCCAGAAGTTAATTCTAGCTTCGTCGGAAGCTTTCTTGATAGCTTCTCATGAAGCTCTTCATAGCTCCACAGAGAGCTAAGTTATAGCTTCACCTGAAACTAATTCTACCTTCTCCTGAAGCTAATTCCAGCTTCGCCGGAAGCTTTCTTGATAGATTCTCATGAAGCTCTTCATAGCTCCAGAGGGCAACTTACAGCTTCGCCTAAAGCGAATTCTAGCTTCGCCTGAAGCTTTCTTGATAGCTTCTCCTGAAGAGGCTAGCTCCGCATGAGGAAAGTAACCGCCCCACTAAGTTAGTGGGGGGAGTTAATGGGTAGTTACTGTTGGCCCAGAGGCTTTCCACTCTAATTTTGATGATGATTAACTCATGTAGTTATGTTTACTAATTATCTTGTGATGTTTAGTTTCAGATCATTAACCAAGATATTAGTTGGTGATTAGCTTCAACAAGGAGTTTTGAAGCCTTTCACTTGGTGATTCCAGAGCCCGAGCAACAAGATCATACATAGCACTCGTTGGAGTCTAGCTCGTGGATCACGGAGTTTTGGATCGAGTCGACTTGAAGATGGAGATCGTCAAGAAGACTTAGGTATCCTAGTTTAGTTTGTGTTTTAGATCCATGTGTAAAGATTAGATAGTGTGATATGCTAAAGTTCACAACACACACGTTTTATGTTTTGGATATTGGTTTTCGGTTTTTGGTTTAACCGATATTGGTTTTCATGAATAGATAGTATATCAAAACAAGTTTACTTGGTTTTATGTATATTAGATTCATTTTATATACATGTATGCTTCATTTCCTAGACAAACTTATTTTGATATGCCTATTCATGAGTTTTTAGTGTTTTGGTATTTTAAAAAAACATATTTTGGTATTTAAAGTCAAAAACTATGATATGTATATGTTTCATGTATATTGGACCTATGTCCATATGCAACATGCTTTAAAATGATTAAGTATCATGTTTTTGTATTTGGATATGTTTGGACAAAGTTTATTTGAAAAATCAAAGTTTGAAAAAATACGGTTTTTGGTTTTCGGTAATTTTTTCATAACGCAAAAATGGTTCAAAATGTTTGATATTTGTGTTGAAATTTTTCACACAAGTTTATATTTCAATGTAGAATGATAAAACTATTTTTGTGGATTTTTAGAAGATTTATAGGAATTTCTAGAATATTTTTTAACCTAGTTTTCTGACCCAGAACCCAGCCTGCCAGGCTCTGGCGATCGACCGGCCGGTCGACCGGACCCAGAGTCGGTCGACCGGCCAGTCGACCGACGTGCACAGACTTGTGCACGTTGGCCAGGTTCTTGGGCCGGTCGACCGGGCGGTCGACCGGTCAGAGAGCTTTGCTCTCTGTTTTTTTACGGTCGACCGGCCGGTCGACCGCTGGCTTCCAACGGTCATATTTTTGACCGTTGGCGGTCGACCGGGCGATCGACCGCCAGTCGCGCTGGCTGATTTTTTCAGCCAACGGCTAGTTTTGTTTTGGGGCTATAAATACCCCATTCCTTTGAGTTTTTGGGTAAGATTTTAAGAGCCAAAATTTCTCTCTTCTACAAGTGTTTTAAACAAGTTTTCTAAAGAGTTTTAGTGCCAAAAAGATTCATCTTATTTGTTTTAAAGTATTTTGTTTATTTCAAAGAAATTAGGTTTTTGGGAATTAGTTTTTGACCTATAAATTCTATATCTATTTGGTATTTTTCCCAAGAGATTTTCTTTGATCAAAACACTTAGTTTTCCACACTTGAGCTATATCTCCTATCCTATCTATTTAGGATCAATTGTTTTGTGGAAAAAGAAAATTGTTTGAGGTTGTGGAAACCTCCAAGTTGTAAACCCTTGATTTGGTTGTATCCCTCTTTGGTAGAGGTTGATTTGGGTTGTGGTTGACTTCCTTTTTGGTAGAGGTTGAGATTGTGGTTTACTCCCTCTTGGTGAGGTGGAGTTTGTGTTGGATTTGTATCCCTCTTCGGTAGAGGTGGATTGCGGTTTACTCTCTCTTGTGTGAAGTGGAGTTGGTTTGGTGCTTGCCTCGGTGGAGGTTGTATTGGTGGATTTGTGGAGTTTGGTACTCCGTCTTTGGTAGACCATTTGTATTGCCTCGGTGGACGTTATATTGAGTGAGAGAGGAGTTCGGTACTCCTAGTGGATTAGAAATCCTTCTCGGTGAAGGCGGGGACGTAGAGCTCGGTGCTCGAACCTCGAAACACATCTTGTTGTTTGCGTTTGATCCATTGTCTCTAAACTCTCTCTCTCTCTTTATTTGTGCATTGCATTATTCATATTGTCATATCTTATATGCTTGTGTTGTGCCTTACATTGATTCATATTGCTTATACCTATATGCTAGGTTGTGTTTTCTTGTGTGCCTCACTTGTGCTTAACCACGAGAGCTTCATATAGCGCCTCAACTCTTATTCAGAGGAATCAAGAGGAGTTAGTCCAGAGCCCTTCACGGGGAATTCGGCTACACTCGTTGGTTGCACTAAGTATTGTTGCAAATTAGTTTTAATTTTCGCATTTAGTTTTTTAGATTAGCCTTATCACCTATTCACTCCCCCCCTCTAGGTGATTTCAATTGGTATCAGAGCCTACGCTCCTGATATTTGGTTTAACTACCTAGGAGTGAGATCTTAGTTTGCTAATCTTTCATTTGCATTTGCACGTATATTTGTTTGCACACACCCATGGATGCTTGTCACCTCCCATGTTTGATGTTTCCAACATTGACACATGGAAATTTAGGATGTTCATGTATTTAAAAACCTAGGTTTGCATGTTTCCTTGCCGCTACCAAGAAATGCTATCTTGGTAACTGCAATCATATAGGGGCCAATACACAAGCCTTGAGGCTATTAGAAGCACGCTAAATAAAGAATATCTTATGCTTGTTTCTAACTATGTTTCCGCCTTTGCAGTGTGGAACAAGTTGACCACCTCCAAGCTTCAATTGCCAATCCAACCGGAGGATGAATCTAGTGGAGACGAATCCGAACAACGATGCTATATTGTCCAAGGGTCCCTTGAGGTACATTCGGATACTCAACTAGATAGTGCTAGCTCTTCATTTGATGATCATGATAGTATGGATGCTGATGCTTTAAATGAAGAGTTATCTACTGTTTGTGAGAACTTCCTTGAAAAATATAAAGTTTTGAAAAAGAAAACTTGTAAATTAAATAAAGAAAAAGTGGATTTGTTTTCAAAACTTGAGTTGGTTTTGCAAGAGAAGGTTGAGATTTCTAATGAAAGGGATTCATTGAAATCTAGACTTGAACTTGCCCTAAAAGAAAATGAAGTTTTAAAATCTAAAAATGATTGTGAAACAATTTTGAAGAAAAATGAAAACTTATCTTCAAAAGTTAATTTTGTTTTAAAAGAAAATGATTCTTTAAAAATGAAAATTGCTTCTATTTCTAAGGATTTAGAAATTTGTTTAAAGAAAAATATTTCTTTGCAAAATAATATTGATACACATGTTTATCATGCTAATGTAGTATCACATACATCACCTATTGCATGCCACACTTCTTCTTTAATTAAAAATGATATATCCATGCTAAAGAAGAATATGGATTGTTTGGGCTCCACTTTGAGCCAATGTGTTTTGAGTCATACACGTTTGGAATCTTTGTTTTGAAAGAAACAAGTTCCATTAAAAAGGGGGAGATTGTTGGTCCAGAGGCTTTCCACTCTAGTTTTGATGATGATTAACTCATGTAGTTATGTTACTAATTATCTTGTGATGTTTAGTTTTAGATCATTAACCAAGATATTAGTTGGTGATTAGCTTCAACAAGGAGTTTTGAAGCCTTTCACTTGGTGATTCCAGAGCCCGAGCAACAAGATCATACATAGCACTCGTTGGAGTCTAGCTCGGTGGATCACGGAGTTTTGGATCGAGTCGACTTGAAGATGGAGATCGTCAAGAAGACTTAGGTATCCTAATTTAGTTTGTATTTTATATCCATGTGTAAAGATTAGATAGTGTGATATGCTCAAGTTCACAACACACACGTTTTATGTTTTGGATATTGGTTTTCGGTTTTTGGTTTAACCGATATTGGTTTTCATGAATAGATAGTATATCAAAACAAGTTTACTTGGTTTTATGTATATTAGATTCATTCTATATACATGTATGCTTCATTTCCTAGACAAACTTATTTTGATATGCCTATTCATGAGTTTTTAGTGTTTTGGTATTTTAACAAAACATATTTTGGTATTTAAAGTCAAAAACTATGATATGTATATGTTTCATGTATATTGGACCTATGTCCATATGCAACATGCTTTAAAATGATTAAGTATCATGTTTTTGTATTTGGATATGTTTTGGACAAAGTTTATTTGAAAAATCAAAGTTTGGAAAAATACGGTTTTTGGTTTTCGGTAATTTTTTCATAACGCAAAAATGGTTCAAAATGTTTGATATTTGTGTTGAAATTTTTCACACAAGTTTATATTTCAATGTAGAATGATAAAACTATTTTGTGGATTTTTAGAAGATTTATGGGAATTTCTAGAATATTTTTAGAAGATTTGTGGAGTTTGGTACTCCGGTCTTCGGTAGACCATTTGTATTGCCTCGGTGGAGGTTGTATTGAGTTAGAGAGGAGTTTGGTACTCCTAGTGGATTAGAAATCCTTCTCGGTGAAGGCGGGGACGTAGAGCTCGGTGCTCGAACCTCGAAACACATCTTATTGTTTGCGTTTGATCCATTGTCTCTAAACTCTCTCTCTTTATTTGTGCATTTCATTATTCATATTGTCATATCTTATATGCTTGTGTTGTGCCTTGCATTGATTCATATTGCTTATACCTATATGCTTGGTTGTGTTTGCTTGTGTGCCTCACTTGTGCTTAACCACGAGAGCTTCATATAGCGCCTCAACTCTTATTCAGAGGAATCAAGAGGAGTTAGTCCAGAGCCCTTCACGGGGAATTCGGTTACACTCGTTGGTTGCACTAAGTGTTGTTGCAAATTAGTTTTAATTTTGGCATTTAGTTTTTTAGATTAGCCTTATCACCTATTCACCCCCCCCCCTCTAGGTGATTTCAGTTACACCCATGTCTCCTCATTAAAAGGAGACAATTAAGGGAATCATAACTCTCTATTTCCTAATGGGAAAATTAATGGGTAGTTACACCCATGATCCCTCATTAAGAGGAGTCAATTAAGAAGAGTTAATGGGTAGTTACACCCATGATCCCTCATTAAGAGGAGGCAATTAAGGGGAACATAACTCCCTATTAAGCCTATAAATAGCCCACTAGTAGGATAGGCTCAGGGTCTTGAAGAGATTCAAGTCCAATGGCTCACGGTCTTGAAGAAATTCAAGTCCAAGAGGCGTTGAAAAGCATAAGCTTCTTTGGTGGCTTCAAAGCTTAAGCGAACAAGAGATCTACTCTCTCGCTTTCAAGAATTCAGAGAATCACTTCTCTAATCCTACAAGGATAAATTCAGGGTGCTAATACCCTAAGATCTTCCCCCTCTCAAGGAATCTCTGGAACCAGGCGAGAAGGAATTCCCAAGCAGTAGCATTCAAAGATTGATCGTTCGCATTGTCAACGGGACAAAGTGGTCGCGCGCTGATCAGACTACCACCGGCACACTTCCCTAGAAATCTCAGAGGAGATCTACTTGTAATTTTTTTTTTAAAGAAGTACTTATAATTTTGCTCCTCGATCTCTTTTGTAAGTTTTCCCCGAATTAATTTTTCAATAGAAAATAAGATGGCGACTTCGCTGGGGATCGTATTCTCTACTGTTGAGAATCAAGTGTCGCAATGCGATGATCAGACCTTCGGGTCTATTGTTGAGATGCTGGTCATTCACTTTGACCAAGAGAAGTTCGAATAACTTCTTTCTAGGGGTAGCATAAGCCCCCTACATGTGCGCAAGGAGGTCAGCGTAGCCAGAGCCACTTTGTCTAACTCTTGGAAGTAAGTCTCTGTTGAGACAAATAAGGCTCTCTGCAAGCCTATTACAGTCTTAGGCGAAGCTAAATAGACTCTATACGAGTCTAGCATAGTCTCAGCAGAGACTAACATAGCCCCGTGCCAACATGTTAACACTGTGCGCGAAGCTATAAAGATTCCTTGTGAGCCTAAACAGCCTCTGCTAAGGCTATGTGGATTGCAAAAGCTATAGTCCCACGTAAGGCTAGAGATAGATCTCTTGATTCAGCTTCCTGTGAAGCTAAAATAGTCTCTGACTGCGAGACTATTTCAGCTCTTCACAGAGCTAAGCCACGCCTGTCACGTGAGGCTAGGGCTAAAGCACTTTGTGCTAACAGTGAGGCTACTGCAGCCCCGCTTATATCATCAGTACTATTGGGCAGTGCTAGGCTCGCCGCTAGCGACAAAACCAAAGCACTAAGTGCTAAAGACCTTAGCCGCGAAGTTAAAAATGAAGTACCACTGAGTGCTAACAGCGACGCTACTTCAGCCTCGCTCATAGGAAGAACTCCGCGCAACAGAGCTAAGCTCGCCTTCAAAGGCAGAGCTAAAATAGTAGCTTCGCCTTGCGAAGCTACTCTTTCAGGGGAAGCTATCCTATCTTCGCCTATAGTCCAAAGAAAGTCTTCAAGGCTAAGTCTAGGGTTTCTCAACCCAAGCGGGTTAACATTCAGCCTCCCCGAGTCTCCATGTTGGATAAGTTGGACCCAGGTAACACAAACTTGCGGGATTATCTGAGTAACAAGTGGAAACTCCGCTCCAAAGTGCTAGTTCACATCTCGCCATCCCAGTACGGGACAAGTGGGGTGTCAACCTGTGACGGTACATTTCATCCACTGTTGTTTGGGACCAATCCCCATAACTTCTTCTCCAAACCAGCAATCGGTGTTCAACCAGTTGTCAGTCCAAACTTCTGAGAAGCTCAAGTCTCGGAAGAAGAAGACAGTGAAGGTGTCTCACCTTGTAGATGCCTCTGTCAACATGATAAGCAGAGGAAGGGATTTTCTACGATTTCAAAGAAGAAAACAGGGGGTTCACACTCCCTCATTCAGTTCTCCAGGGCCCGACTATAGCCCCAGCTTAGGTCAGGTTCTGGTCGAACAAAAGGGTACCTTCCAATGTACAATACCCTGTAATTATGGACAACCTTCTTCCTCAGAAGCTATGCTGCCAAAACCATTGAGACACCAATTCCAATGGTCCGATGATGAAGAAGAAGCCAGCAGCTACGCTTCCTCCGCCACCATCAGCTCTGTGCAGGAAAGGTTTGTATCAGCCAACATGGCTGATAAAAACAATGATGATGATCTCCGTCGTCGCATGGAGGTACAGGAGCAAACTTCCAAGGCCCAACAAGAAGCCTTGGATAATATCTAGCAAATATTGGTTCAGCTCCTAACAAACTAGAAGAATGATAACACCACGGTAGCAATCAAAAATGAGAAGAAAAATAACAATGAACCTCCCAAGACCGATCATTCAAAGGAGGTCTCTTCAATTGATGCCAAAGTGATCAAAGCCATCAAAGCTCAGATCACATCCCTGGCCCAAAGGGATGAACTGAAGAAATTAGGGGCAGTCCGTCCTTACCCCTTGGAATGGGATTCAGTCCCATATCTGCCAAAGTTCAAGCCACTAATGTTGCACTCGTATGATGGCAAGAGCTTGCCAAATCAGCACATTTACTACTTCCGATCGCCAACCGGTAATGTAGTAGGCAATGATGCTATCATGGCCAGATTGTTCATTGGCACCCTCAAGGGGGTAGTCTTTGATTGGTTCAGGAGTCTCCCTGTGAACTCCATCAATTCTTAGCTCGACTTGGAAACCTGATTCCTCTCCCGATTCTAGAGGATGATACCGAGGTGACCATGGACACACTCCTTTCGGCAGTCCAAAAAGAAGGAGAATCTGTACGGGATTACATAGAGGATTCCGCAACCTTTCTCTCATGTGCCCTGCAGATATGCTTTGCCTATGTTACCTCAGACGTGTAGGCATAACTTTAGTGACAAAGTGAAAGTTCGCATAGGCGCCCTCAAAGCTCACACTTGGAAGGAGCTTATTGAACAAGCCGAGATAGCTGAAAAATCAGCTAAAAAGTTTGAGACCTCCAAAAGCAGGTGGGGAATCAACAACGAAGCTATGCCACGGCTGAATCTTCTGATACATAAGCATTGGAAGTATATGGAGGAACTCGATCAAAGAAGGGTAACTCCAATAAAACTCAGAGTATCAGATACAATACTCTTTCAAAGATGAGCATGTGGTGACACTTTTCACTTGCTCAACAAAGGCAACAAGCTCAAGTTGCCAGAGGTTAGACACCCAGACGAAGTGGGATGAACGAATGATCCCAACTATTGTCTTTTCCATTGGATGTTCATCATCCTACTTGCAGGTGCAATATCCTTAAGGACAAAATTCAAGTACTGATTAAAGCGGGTGTTTTGACTATAAAGTCGGAACATAAAAGGGCCACTGCCTAACTCCTATCTTAAAAGGGAGTATGGAGGTAGTCAACTCTACTTCCAAAAGCTAAGGTCTTATCCCATTAACAGCTAAAGCAATGAGATTCAAGCCAGTCCAAAGCTAAAGGCAAGTCTTGCAATGTCTCTCGTAGCAGATGACACCTCACCAGCACTCCTCTCAGCAGCTCTAAAGAGGAGACAACCGTATCAACCCGCTATTTGATAGCCGACACGCACTAGGTCTGGCAAATAACTTGCGACAGTACAACCAGACCCCGACGAGACACAACAGTCAACGACGTCGAAAAACGCGCAGGGGGTTGGAATATGTCATTCCACCAATCAAATAAGGACAACCTTTCATAGTAGAGGCAGTCTACTCGAGTGGAGCTTATCACCTAGCGAATCCAAACGGGACACGCTCCTGATGCCAATCAACGACAAGTGCTATACATGATCAAGTTAACACTATACCTCTGATCAAAGAGTACTATACATGATCATGTTAACATTACACCTCTGATCATTAAGTCGGACTCGTCTGACTGTTTTTTCTCCTCAAGAGTCCCTTTCCACAGATGGAATCAATTTCAACCATCTCTGCATTCTTCTTTCGGCAAATCAATCAGCTTCATAATGATTTTGAATGAGCCGAAATCATCGAGAAGGTTCGTGATGCATCCTTGCAGGACCTTTCTAATGTTTCCACATTCATGTTCATATTCGATGATCAGCTGTGACTATAGTCTTGATTATGATGAACAAAAGTAAAACTCCACGAGGAATCTCGACTTACTCGATATATTTCCTGTGAAGTTTGTACTCCATATCTAGACACGAAGATCAGCTAAGAACCAAAGTCTTGATGAATAAAAGGTGACGCTCCAAGAGAAATGTCAATCTACCCGACAAATTTCCATGAAATTTAGACTTAACTCTTTAATCCCTAGTGAGATTTTAGAGGTCACCAGTGGAATACAGAAATGTTCACTTTATATGACACGATCTGAAGCCTTCAGTGAATAAGACTGGAGGAAAATATTGGCTTCTAAGCCCAATATAAAATTCTCACAACTCATAGCATGACTAGCCCAACTCAAACGGTAGTTGGTAAATGTACACCAAATCCGTTGACAGCTGAGAATTGTTAAAAATTCTAAGGGACCTGATCCCACTTTTTCCACCAAAGTCCCCTACCAATTCTCGTCCATGGAATGGCAGGACCACAAAAGGCTGTATTTATTTTCCCAATAACAGATCACAACTAACTCATGCTTAAAGCTCACACCTCTGACAGTAAAACTTTTTTTTGGTGGATCTTGCTAATATCCCTAGCAGAGCAAACTCCACTTGTCATTCTCTCTTCAATAGAATGACAGATCCACTCAAATTGCTGTTATGTTCAAACACCTCTAACAGTAAATGAATCCTTGTCAAGTTAACATCACACCTCTGACAAGTTGCTTTACAAATCCCCAAGCGGAGAAGCTGTCATGATCACTTCTACAAAATCTCTTTCTAATTCCCCAGCAAGAGATTTGATTGTCACGTTAATGATTACCTCTGACAAATTTTTATGAAATAATCCTTTCCCTATAGAATCCCCATGGAGTTCTTTTTGTCACGTTAATGATTATCTATGACATATAATCTCTTATGGGATCCATTTTCTACTCCCCAGCGAGTTTCTGGTAGACTCCCCTCAAAGTCTGTTATTTTCCTTTCAAGTCCTCAATAGACTCTCTTGGTTGTCACGTTCACAATACACCTCTGACAATTTCTTCCAAATTGCATTCAAAGGCAGTACCAATTTTCCACAGAATTTATGATCAAATCCTATTTTCTCTAGTGGAATTATTTCTTTTACCGTCATGTCCAGCTTGTCACCTCTGAACAGTAAAATCCTAAGCTTGATGGTTTCTCTCAATCGGTTATATCCATGGTACCTCTGAACTGATAGATAACCAAGTCTCATCTTCCAGTCTAGTAGGGACTACACCTTTGCCGTTATGTCCAGTTCGCCACCTCTGAATGGCAGGGTTTTGAGTCTAGCAACTCCCATCAGTTATGTCCATATTACCTCTGAACCGACGGATGCCTAGATCTCTCTCTTATGGTACTTCAACTGTCATGTCCAGTTCACCACCTCTGAACAGATGAATCCATAACTTTGTTCTCCTATCCTCTATCAAGGCCGGGAGTTCTTGCTGTCAGTTAACATTAAATCTCTGAACAGCAGATTGCAAATTTGAGGTCCCTTTATTGGTCATGTCCAGTCAACCACCTCTAAACCAACAGGACTCCAGATCCAATCTATCTTTGCAGTCCTTTATGGACTAGCTGCTAGGTTAATGCGACTACCTCTGGCAGCGGATTCGGAGTTTGTGTGTCTTAGTCTATCATGTCCAGTTTATCACCTCTGAATAGACGGGTCCCTAAAATTGGATTCACCTCCATTTTGTCATCATGTCCAAATCATCACCTCTGAATGACAAAATTTCGAGCTTGGTGGCTTCTCAATCAGGTCATGTCCAGTCAATCACCTCTGAACTGACAGATAGCCGAGTCTCCGCTTTTCGTTTACTGTTATGTCCAGTTTGTCACCTCTGAATAGTAAACATTCCGAATTTGATAATTCTAATCGGTTATGCTCAGTACGTCACTTCTGAACCGATGAATATCCAATCTCACCTCTCTTTGTCGTCATGTCCAGTTCGTCACTTCTGAACGACAAGGCTTCGTGTCTGGTGATTCTTAATCAGTTATGTCCAGCTCGTCACCTCTGAACTGACGGATATCCAGATCTAACTTTCCAGTCCGGTAGGGACTCTTCTCACTGTAATGTCCAGTTTACCACCTCTGAACAGTGAACCCTCTTTTCTAGCGATTCCTAACCTGTTATCTCCACATTACCTTTGAACAGACAGATTCCTAGATCTGCTCTCCTTTGTCCCTAGTGAGTTCTCATACTCAGACTGATTTTATCATATTCCTAACCTCTGAGTAATTTTCAGTCAAAGTTCTAATTTCCTTGGGGAATTCTACTTGGTGAATGCTCTCTCTTTTGAACACCAGAGGCAATTCAAAGTATTTTGAAATCCGAACCATCCCATTGCGGATTTACGAAAACTTTGAAGGGGGTCTTGTTGACACTCAAAAAAGACAAACTCTAAGACAGCTTTCCAACCGGTCTGAATGATGTCTAACTTGTTGGCATTTACAAAAGACAAGTCACAGACAAGCTGACGACAAGTTTCTGCCCATCTCCGAGGGACAAATCAGCGACTTGGACTCTACTGATCCAGTGAAGCAGACAGTAAGCCAAGATTGCCTTTAAGAGACCTAAGCAGGCCTAAGATGCTGAGTTAGCTTAACACTTAACATCGCATGAGCCCAAAGGGATAGCCTCGTCTGAGAGGCTAAGTTTATCTAGCTTCGTATGAAGCTTTTTATAGCTCCAGAGAGCTAACTTATAGCTTCGCCGGAAGCTAATTCTAGCTTCGCCAGAAGCTTTCTTGATAGCTTCTCATGAAGCTCTTCATAGCTCCGGAGAGCTAACTCACAGCTTCGCCTGAAGCTAATTCTAGCTTCGCAGGAAGCTAATTCTAGGTTCGCCGGAAGCTTTCTTGATAGCTTCTCATGAAGCTCTTCATAGCTCCAGAGAGCTAACTTACAGCTTTACCGGAAGCTAATTCTAGCTTCGCCGGAAGCTTTCTTGATAGCTTCGCCGGAAGCTTTCTTGATAGCTTCTCATGAAGCTCTTCATAGCTCTATAGAGAGCTAAGTTACAGCTTCGCCTGATGCTAATTCAAGCTTCTCCTGAAGCTAATTCTAGCTTCGCTGGAAGCCTTCTTGATAGCTTCTCATGAAGCTCTTCATAGCTCCAAAGAGCAACTTACAGCTTCGCTTGAAGCTAATTCTAGCTTCGCCGGAAGCTTTCTTGATAGCTTCTCCTGAAGAGGCTAGCTCCGCATGAGGAAAGTAACCGCCCCACTAAGTTAGTGGGGGGAGTTAATGGGTAGTTAAACCCATGTCTCCTCATAAAAGGAGACAATTAAGGGAATCATAACTCCCTATTTCCTAGTGGGAGAATTAATGGTAGTCACACCCATGATCCCTCATTAAGAGGAGCCAATTAAGGAGAGTTAATGGGTAGTTACACCCATGATCCCTCATTAAGAGGAGGCAATTAAGGGAATCATAACTCCCTATTGAGCCTATAAATAGCCCACTAGTAGGATAGGCTCAGGGTCTTGAAGAGATTCAAGTCCGATAGGCTCACGGTCTTGAAGAGATTCAAGTCCAAGAGGCTTTGAAAAGCATAAGCTTCTTTGGTGGCTTCAAAGCTTAAGCCAACAAGAGATCTACTCTCTCGCTTTCAAGAATTCAGAGATCACTTCTCTAATCCTACAAGGATAAATTTAGGGTGCTAATACCCTAAGATATTTCCCCTCTCAAGGAATCTCCAGAACAAGGCGAGAAGGAATTCCCAAGCAGTAGCATTCGAAGATTGATCGTTCGCATCGTCAAAGGGACAAAGTGGTCGCGCGCTGATCAGACTCCCACCGGCACACTTCCCTAGAAATCTCAGAGGAGATCTACTTATAATTTTCTTTTTTAAAGAAGTACTTATAATTTCGCTCCTCGATCTCTTTTTGTAAGTTTTCCCCGAATCAATTTTTCAATGGAAAACAATATTCTCCTCCTGTACTGAGACTTAGCGTGTATACGTCGTATATTTTTCTCACGTATATGCATCGACGACTCTCGTCATGTCCCCGCTATTTTATATTTTGGAAGGCGGGGTGTCACACTTAGGGTTCTAAAATAAAGATTCTTAATGTTTATAAAATATATATATTAAAAATTCTCAGATTAAGCTTGGTATTTATGTCTCATAAAGTATAAGTATTCACGCCTTAAAAGCGGTCCATATTACAAATAAAAACCCTTAGTTTTATGGCCTAGTTTTGCTTGAGTCCTCAAAGTTCTTTGGGGTATTTTCTCATCCGGTGCCCTAAGACCGTCCGGTTTGAGACTCACCGACTAAAGGCTCGTTACACGAGCAGATTAGAAAGCCTAATAGAGCTAAGGATATTACCGCCAAAGTATGTAAACAATAAGACATAAGAGTTAGAATTGAAGAATTCTTAGTCAAAAATTAATTGTCACAAAGGTGCATATAATTTAGGATAAAATAATAACTTATAGTATTAATCCTTACCTTGATTGATGACAAGTTCTTGAATAGATACTAAGTTTACGAATGAATGATTTGGTATTCCTATGACTTATAGATTACTTGAATTTTTGTAAAAATCTTAAAATATTCTTGAAATATACCTAGAGAGGTGTGAATAGGTGTTTTGCTAATCAAATGCAATTTTAGAACTACTTATGATGAATTATGCAAACTGTCACTCAAAATAAGAATTGAAGTTGAATTCCCGTGAAGGGCTCTAAAACTTATCCTCTTTGATTCCTCTAGATAATGAGTTGAGGTGCTTAATTGCTTACTTGTTGAGATGGGTATTGACCGATAGTGAAAGTCATCGATGAAATGCAAGCAATAATAATAGGCAAGATAAACAACCACACAAGTATGAAAGTAAAAAGCAATAGAGAGCAAGACACAAGCAAACGCAAACATAAAGGATTTGTTCCGAGGTTCGAGCCTCCACTCTACGTCCCCGCCTTCACCCCTAAGAGGGATTTTACTATCCTCTAAGGGATCTTCCATAAATAGATCTTACACAAAGGAATTACAACATGATCTATACAAGACTGGAGTACACAACTCAACCACTCAACCTCTACACAAGAGGTAGCACAAAGCCAATTGAGGTTACAAAGCTCTTGATGATCCAACAAGATCACAACCACTCTCTCTTACGACTTCATATATAGTAGAATATAAAGTGTAACTCAAGAAGTTAAGTGAGAGAAGAATTACAATTAGAAAGATTGAAGAGCTTTAAAACCAACTAAAAATAGCTTTGGAAAGAAAGAACTTGAAGATTGGAAGCTAGAAAACGTTTCTCTTTTGAAACAAACTTGAAAACTTTTAAACTTATGTTAACTTCTTATCTCAAAACCAAAACCAATGACCCATATATATAGGCAATGAATAAATATCATTTGTTAATCATACCAGGTCATTTGGGGTGTGTTTAGACATTTGGAAACCAAAAATGCCCGTTGGAATCCACTAAAAATAAATAGATGCAAAACTAGCCGTTATAGATAATTGGCAGGCTGTCGGTCGACCGGCCGTCGACCGCCAGTTCACCAAGAAAAGAACCATTGTACCGGTCGACCACCCTTTAGTTCAAAGGGAAAAACACAAGGTCGGTTGAGTCGACCGACCGTCCCTAACCGAGAGTCAGGGTCTCTCAGTCGGTCGATCGATCGATCAACCGCAAGGGTTAGCGGTCGATCGGTCGGTCAACCGATAATGTGCATGCCCCTTGGCCAAAGGCCCAATCGACCGGGCGGTTGACCGTTTTACCCTGAAATGGGCACCGGTCGACCGACTTGGCCTGAAATAGTTTTTTGGATAGTTTTTGAGTTTCAAATCTTTTTCAAAATATTTTGTATTAGTTTATCAGCAATGTAGCAATGTATAGGTGATGAAATATATGTTCTAAACATATTATAAAATTTTGAAAAATTATAAGTCATGTGTCAAAATCAAACATGCAAAATACCAATACTATCAAAACTTGTATTTTTTGAAATCCTGTATTTTTGTGTTCGTAACTTCTTGAGAATTACACCTATATTCTACACTTTAACAGACTAATATCTTCGAGGCTCTAGGTGACTACAAAATCTTCAAACGGGCTTCTCCATTAGCGACGTCGAGTGCTTTGAGCTTTAATCTCGTACTTGAGTCTTCTTGTGCCTTCAACACCTTCCTTTAGAGGAAGAAAACTCTTTAAATTCTTAGAACCCTGAAATATACTTAAACACTTGAACATGATTAGTACTAAATAATTACATATGTTTTGTTATCATCAAAACCATAAAATTGGGTAATTGTAACCTTGGCCAACAATCTCCCCCTTTTTTATGATTCCAAAATATATGAGTTATTTAAAATAAAAGATAAAAAAGAGCTTGGAAAAGCTCCCTCTTAAATTATGCTATGTATCAAGTACAAGAAAATATTATGACATTAAATGGATTTGACAATATTAGCAAGTCACACATATATGCATATATAAAGATGATACCAATTTAGAATAATATGCATATATAGCCTACCATCCTTCCAATCCTCCTTTCTCCAAAAACAATATGCAATGAATGAAAACATTAAATCATGGCATTGCATACGCATGGTGATGGAAATGGGTATACATGAAGTTCAATAAATCAAATATCTCTCCCCCTTTTTGTCATGCATCAAAAAGGGAAAAGACGTCAACATAAAAGAGATATTAATTTGAAAATACATGTATAAAGGATTTGAAAATACATGAAACAAATTTCAAGACTTATTAATCCATAATACAAAAATTTAACTCACCACAAATGAATGAAAATCTATTATAATCTAATGGTTTAGTAAAAATGTCCGCAAGTTGAAAATCGGTGAAAACATAATCAATTTCAATATCGCCTTTCTCATAGTGATCTCTAAGAAAGTGATATCGAATATCTATTTTCTTGGTCTTGCTATTTTCATTTTTATTTTTGATCTTATGAATGGTACTAGTATTATCACAAAATATTTTAATAGGTCATAATGCAAATCATTGTCAAGGAAAGTATGTTCATCCAAAGGACTTATGCACAACAAGCCCCGGCCGCAACATATTCCGCCATGGCGGTTGAGAGGGCTACGAAATTTTACTTCTTAGAAGACCACGAAACAAAGCAATTTCTTAGAAATTGACAAGTACCACCAGTGCTTTTTCTATCCACTCTACAACCAGCATAGTCGGCATCCGAATAACTCGTCATGAAAAATTTTCAAATTTTCGAATATCACAAGCCCATTCCAATAGTGCTCTTAAGATATCTAATAATGTGTTTTACCACAATTAAGTGAGACTCCTTAGGACAAGATTGAAATCTAGCACATAGATACACATTGAAGATAATATCCGGCCTACCACCGTTAAATGAAGAAATTTACCAATCATGCTTTTATAAATTTAATGTCTACATTTATACCTTGTTCATCCTTATCAAGCTTTGTAGTAGTGGCCATGGGAGTCTTGGTTACTTTTGCATCTTCCAGCCCAAATCTCTTGATTAGTTCTATTGTGTACTTGGCTTGATTGATGAAAATCCCAGCACTCCTTTGCTTGGTTTGGAGTCCAAGGAAGTTGTTTAGCTCTCCCATCATAGACATCTCAAACTTGTTCTTCATGCATGATTCAAATTCTTTACAAAGCTTTGCATTAGTGGATCCAAAAATAATATCATCACATAAATTTGAACAATTAGGATATCATTATCTACATGCTTTGTAAATAAAGTGATATCAACTTTTCCTTTAACAAAATTATTTGAAATTAGAAAAGTGGAAAGCCTTTCATACAAAGCTCTTGGAGCTTGTTTTGACCCATATAAAACTTTATCAAGTTTGAAAACAAAGTCCGGATGTGTAGTTACAACAAACTCGAGGGTTGCTCAACATACACTTCCTCTTCTAAAAAATCATTTAAAAACGCACTTTTGACATTCATTTGAAAAAGTTTAAATCTTTAAAGAAGCAAAGGCAAGTGTCATCCATATGGCTTCAAGCCGTGCTACGGGTGCAAATATTTTTCTCAAAATCGATACCTTCAATTTGGGTGTAACCTTGGGTCACTAACCTAACTTTCTAATAACATTACCGACTCATCCAAGTTATTCCTAAAAATTCATTTAGTACCAATGGTTGGTTTATCATGGGTTCTAGGAGCAAGGTATCAAACTTAGTTGCGCTCAAATTGATTGAACTTTTCTTATATTCCAAGCAACCAATATGAGTCGGCCTCAGCTTTGAGGATGTTTTTGGGCTCATATAAGAGAAAAAAAGCAATGGATACATAAATCATGGAGTTTGGATCGAGTAGTTTCCCCCTTGGATACATCACCTATGAAGAGGTCCTTGGGATGATTTAAAGAATCTCCAATCCTTCGCGAAGTGGTAGACTTGGCTCCATTTCGACCTTTGAACTTCACCTTATTCATCAATCTTTAATTTTTCTTTTTCTATAGGTGAGTCCTTCAAGGTTATACTCTCCGTGTCTTCATCTAAGGAATCAATCTCTATAACATTCTCCACAAGAGCATTAGATTCCTCAAGCTTAACATGTATAGATTCTTCAATAGTCAAAGAAGATCTATTGAACTCTATAAGACTTACTAGTACTTAAAAACCAGCAAATATGGCTTCATAAGATTTGGCATCAAATTTTCCTAAATTATCTTTAGTATTTAAAACAAAGCATTTACAACCAAAAACTTTAAAGTAAGAAACATTAGGTTTTCTCAAATAGTGAATTTCAAATGAAGTTTTAGAAGTATTTTTAAAAAATAAATTCTATTTGAGATGTAACATGATGTATTTACGGCCTCGGCCTATATATTGAGGGAGTCTGTATTCATTTATCATTGTTCTAGCCATTTCTTGAATAGTACAATTCTTCCTTTCAACGACTCCATTTTGTTGTGGAGTTTTAGGACATAATAGTTCATGTTTGATTTCATTTTCTTCACAATAAGTGATAAAGGAATGGTTAATGAATTCACCACCTCTATCACTTCTTATGCGTAAAATCGAAAAAAAAATTCTTTTTCAACTTTTTCTAAACACTTAAAAATGTGAAAAAAAACTTGATCTTTGTGTTCTAAAAAGAAAACCCATGTAAAACGAGAAAAATTGTCAACCAAAACAAAAATAAAATGATTTCCACTTAGACTTTTAGTTTTACTTAGACCAAAAAATTCATGTGAATTAACTCCAAGGGTCTTAATGTCATGATCCTTGATGGTTTTGAAAAAGGACTTGGTTTGTTTCTCAGTTGGCACGCATCGCAAATGCGGTCCTTTTCAAATTTCAACAAAGAAATACCTTATACCACTTCCTTATTATTAATTCTAGATAGATGGTCAAATGAAATATAGCCTAGTCTCTTATGCCATAACCAAGAATCTTCATTAAAAGTATTTAAACATGTAGCATTATATTGTAAATTTTACATATCAATCATGTAAATATTATTTTATCGAAAACCGGAAAGAACACATTCATTGGATTTTCTATGTAAAATATTGCAAGACAAATCATCAAAAACTACTTTAAAACCTAAATCACAAAGTTCACTAATACTCAAGAGGTTATGCTTGAGACCATCAACTAAAATAACATTTTTCAATTAAAGGAGATGAACCAATTTTAATGTCACCTATACCGATTATCTTCCCTTTGGGATCATCTCCGAAGGTGATGGTGCCACCTTCATGGTACCTTGATAGGATTGCAAAATTGTTTATATCTCAATCATATGCCTTGAGCAACCTCTATCAAGATACCACCGCTCCCTACGTCTCGGAGCCTTGGTGTGTACCTACATCAAGTAACAAATTGGTTGATTTTTGGTACCCAAATTTTCTTGGGTCTTATAATGTTAGCTTTTCAAACCCAAATGTGATCATTAGAAGCATTTATTCTATCAAAGCAAAATTTGGCTAAGTGATCATTTCGGCCACAATAAGTGCATGAATAAACTCTACCATATATAAAAGCCTGATGAGAGTGTGGGGTATGAGCATGCTTGGTGTGCGTAGTATGTCTAACATGATGTGTATTCGTAAGTTGTGATTTAAGAGTGTGGGTATGAGTAGTATGATGAGCATGTGTAGTATGAACATGTTTCTTTGGAGTTTGTTTCTTAGATAACATTGCCTCCAACCTAGTTTTATCAAATTCACGTTTTTTAACACATCTCCTAATGAGCTAATTTTATCTTTTAACGTAGAAATCTTATTTTTATCAATTAATGAAAATTTTTGTTTTACATGAAATTTCATATGCATCATAATCTTTTTGTGTGGATAAAAGTGTGGAGAATAAATCAACTTTTTCTTAGAAAGATAACAATTTTATTTTGAAGAGTTTCATTTTCCTTTTTATTTTTAAATACTTGTTTTTAAGGAAATCATATTTGTTAGATAACTCTTCAAAAGCCTCACCCAATTCATTCATTATTAATTTACAATCATTAAGTGAGGGATCGGATGTTACCTTAGGTGTGTTATCACACACGTGTGTTGTATCCACTTCGTCATCGGTTTCACTCTCTGAGTCCCACGTAGCTTTGAGAGCCTTCTTTTTGTAGGGCTTCTTAGAGGTTTAAGGTTTGCTTTTGGCTCCGAACAATCCGCAACCATGTGGCCCGGCTTTCAGCAATTGAAGCATATGACCTTCTCGTCTTCTTTCCCTTGCCATCTTCTTCTATTATTAAAGTTGGTCTTGTTGTACATCCTCCTTATATTTTTCACTAGAGGGAGAATTCTTTATCATCCTCTTCTTCTTCTTCATCGTCGGAGATGGTGAGAGTGGATTTGAAAGCGATCACCTTTTTTTTGTGGTGCCATCTCTTTCCTTGCCTTTCTCACCATTTCATGTGTCTTAAGGTTTCCTATAAGACTGATGATTTCATCTCTTCTTTGTCATTTAGCTTCTTTAATGTAGAAGTGCACGAATGACCTTCCTTACTTTTTGATCATTGTCAATGGCATCACCTAAAGAAGCAAGGCGATTAGTTATTTTAGTAAATCTGTTACCATATCATCAATGGTGTCATTATCATGCTTGTGAAATTTTCATTTTGGAACGCAAGAGATAATTTTTGCTCTCTTGACTTGTGACATTCCCTCTTCTGTGACTATTAGGTGTGTTCAAATCTCATAGACGTATTTGCAATAGATGACCCTAGCAATATCGTCATCGTTCAAAGCTTGAAGTAAGGCATAGTGTGCCTTAGCGTTTGCATCAAACTCCTTAGTGGTAATGTCGGATCAATTGTCCTCATCACCAATGGGTACACTAAGAGTTTAGTCACCGCTTTTGCACCCGGCTTCCTAAGAATTGCAAAAAACGGTCATCTTAACCTTCCATATAGGAAAGTTAAGGCTATCAAACTTGGAAGGGGTCTTAATACCTTCGGCTATTTTTACTATAGTGGATGAAAATGAAATTGTGAATGAATTGATTAGCAAATAGGATCTATCTAAGATGCTTAAACCAAAATCTAGAGAACAAGGCTCTGATACCAATTGAAATACACCTAGAGACGGGTGAATAGGTGTTTTGCTAATCAAATACAATTTTAGAACTACTTATGATGAATTATGCAAACAGTCACTCAAAACAAGAATTGAAGCTGAATTCCCCGTGAAGGGCTCTAGAACTTCTCCTCTTTGATTCCTCTAGATAATAAGTTGAGGTGCTTTATTGCCTCCTTGTTGAGATGAGTATTGACCGATAATGAAAGTGATGGATGAAATGCAAGCAATGATAATAAGCAAGATGAACAACCAACAAGTATGAAAAGTAAAAGCAATATAGAGCAAAACACAAGCAAACGCAAACACAAAGGATTTGTTCCGAGGTTTGAGTCACTGCTCTAAGTCCCCGCCTTCACCACTATGAAGGATTTCACTATCCTCCAAGGGTTCTTCCACAAAGAGATCTTACACAAAGGAATTATACTTGGTCTACACAAGACCGAGTATACAACTCCACCACTCAACCTCTACACAAGAGGTAACACAAAGCCAATTGAGGTTACAAAGCTCTTGGTGATCCAACAAGATCACAAACACTCTCTCTATAACTTCCTATAGAGTAGAATATGAAGTGTAGCTCAAGAAGTTAAGTGAGAGAAAAATTTCAGTTAGAAAGAATTGAAGAGCTTTAAAACCAACAGAAAATAGCTTTGGAAAAAAAGAACATAAAGATTGAAAGCTAGAAAAACGTTTCTCTTTTGAAACAAACTTGAAAACTTGTAACTTGTGTTAACTTCTTATCTCAAAACCAAAACCAATGACCCATATATATAGGCAATGTATAAATATCATTTGTTAATCATACCAGGTCATTTGCGGTGTGTTTAGACACTTGAAAACTAAAAATGCCCGTTGAAATCTACTAAAAACAAAACAGATCCAAAAACTAGCTGTTATAGACAACTGGCAGATAGTCGGTCGACCGCCAGCTCACCCAGAAAAGAGTCATTGGCTCCGGTCGACCGGCCCAGTTGATCGCCCTTTAATTCAAAAAGGAAAACACAAGGTCAGTCGAGACGCTAACTGAGAATTAGGGTCTCTTAGTCGGTCGACCGATCGGTCAATCGTAAGGGTTAGCGGTCGACCGGTCGGTTGACCGACAACATGCACAAATGTGCACGCCCCTTGGCTAAAGGACCGGTTGACCGGGCGGTCGACCATTTTGGCCTAAAATGGGCACCAATCGACCGATTTGGCCTAAAATAGTTTTTTGGATAGTTTTTGAGTTTCAAATCTTTTTTAAATTATTTGTATTGGTTTATAGGTAATGTAGCAATGTATAGGTGATGAAATACATGTTCTAAACTTGTTATAATTTTTGAAAAAATTATGAGACATGTGTCAAAACAAAACAAGCAAAATATCAATATTATCAAAACTTGTATTTTTCAAAATCATGTATTTTTTTGTGTGTAACTTATTGAGCATTACAACTATATTCTACATTTTAACAAACTAATATCTTATAAGGCTCTATATGACTACAAGATCTTCAAACGGGCTTCTCCATTAGCAACGTCGAGTGCTTTGAGCTTTAATCCCGTACTTGAGACTTCTTGAGTCTTCAACACCTTATTTTAGAGGAAGAAAACTCTCTGAATCCTTAGATCCCTGAAATATACTTAAACACTTGAACTTGATTAGTACTAAATAACCATATATATTTTGTTATCATCAAAATCATAAAACCGGGTGATTATAACCTTGGATTAACAATCTCCCCTTTTTGATGATGAGAAAACATATGAGTTATTTAAAATAAAAGATAGGAAAGAGCTTGAAAAAGCTCCCCCTCAAATTATGCTATCTATCAAGTACAAGAAAATATTATAACTTTAAATAAATCTGACAATATAAGCAAGTCACATGTATATATGCATATATAAAGATAATACAAATTTAGAATAATATGCATATATAGCCTACCATCCTTCCAATCCTCCTTCCTCCAAAAATAATATGCAATGAATGAAAACATTAAATCATGGCATTGTGTATACGCATGGTAATGGAAATGGATATACATGAAGTTTACAAAATACCAAAACAAGTTAACAACTCAAATATCTCTCCCCTTTTTGTCATGCATCAAAAAGAGAAAAGACATCAGCATAAAAGAGATATTGATTTGAAAAATACATATATATAAAGGATTTAAAAATACATGAAATTATTTCAAAATTATGAATCCATAATACAAACATTTAACTCACCACAAATGAATGAAATCTATTATGATCGGATTAGTAAAAATGTCTGCAAGTTAGAAATCGGTGGAAACATAATCAATTTCAATATCGCTTTTCTCATAGTGATCTCTAAGAAAGTGATATTGAATATCTATGTGCTTTTGTTCTTGCTATATTAATGTGCATTTTTGGTCATTTGGATGGTACTAGCATTATCACAAAATTTTTATATGGTCATAATGCAAATCATAGTCAAGGAGAGTATGTTTCATCCAAAGGACTTGTTCACAACAAGCCTTGGCTGTAACATACTCCGCCTCCGCGGTTGAGAGGGTTATAAAATTTTGCTTCTTGAAAGACCACAAAACAAAGCAATTTCCTAGAAATTGACAAGTACCACTAGTGCTTTTCCTATCCACTCTACAAACGGCATAGTCGGCATCCGAATAACTTGTCATGGAAATTATCCGATTTTCGGATACCACAAGCCCATTCCAATAGTGCTTTTAAGATAGCTAATAATGTGTTTTACCGCAACTAAGTGAGACTCTTTAGGACAAGATTGAAATCTAGCACATAGACCCACAATGAACATAATATCTGGCCTACTAGCCGTTAAATAAAGAAAACTATCAATCATACTTTTATAAAGTTTAATATCTACATTTATACCTTGTTCATCCTTGTCAAGCTTTTTAGTAGTGGCCATGGGAGTCTTGCTTAGCTTTGTATATTAAAGCCCAAATCTCTTGATGAGTTCTATTGTGTACTTGGCTTGATTGATGAAAATTCCATCACTCTTTTGCTTGATTTGGAGTCCAAGAAAGTAGTTTAGCTCTCCCATCATAGACATCTCAAACTCGTTCTTCATGCATGATTCAAATTCTTTACAAAGCTTTTCATTAGTGGATCCAAAAATAATATCATCAACATAAATTTGAACAATTAGGATATCACTATCTACATGCTTTGTAAACAAAGTGGTGTCAACTTTACCTTTAACAAAATTATTTGAAATTAGAAAAGTTAAAAGCCTTTTATACCAATCTCTTGGAGCTTGTTTTAACCCATATAAAGCTTTATTAAGTTTCAAAACAAAGTCTGGATGTGTAGGATCAGCAAACCTGGGGGTTATTCAACATACACTTCCTCTTCTATAACCATTTAAAATGCACTTTTGATATCCATTTGAAAAGTTTGAAATCTTTAAAGAAGTAAAGACAAGTGTCATCCGTATGACTTCAAGCCATGCTACGAGTGCAAAGATTTCCTCAAAATCGATACCTTTGATTTGGTGTAACCTTGGGCAACTAACCTAACTATAATTATAATAACATTACCCAACTCATCCAACTTATTCCTAAAATTCTATTTAGTACCAATGGTTGGTCTATCATAGGGTCTAGGAGTAAGGTCCCAAACTTGATTGCGCTCAAATTGATTGAGCTCTTCTTGCATTACAAGCAACCAATATGAGTCGGCCTCAGTTTCAATGATGTTTTTGGGCTCAATATGTGAAATAAAAGGGAAATGGCCACATAAATCATGGAGTTTGGATCGAGTAGTTACCCCCTTGGATACATCACCTATGATGGGGTCCTTAGGATGATTTGAAGCAAATATCCAATCCTTTGGAAGTGGTTGAGTTGGCTCCACTTCAACCTCTTGAACTTCACCTTGTTCATCAATCTTTAATTTTCTTCTTCTATAGGTGAGTCCTTCAAGGTTATCCTCTCCATGTCTTCACCTAAGGAATCAATCTCTACAACATTCTTCACAAGAGCATTAGATTCCTCAAACTTAACATGCATAGATTTTTCAATAGTGAAAGTAGATCTACTAAAGACTCTATAAGCCTTATTAGTATTTGAATACCCAACAAATATGGCATCATAAGATTTGGCATCAAATTTTTCTAAATTATATTTAGTGTTTAAAACAAAACATTTACAACCAAAAACTTTAAGTAAGAAACATTAGGTTTTCTCAAATAGTAAATTTCAAATGAAGTTTTAGAAGTATTTTTACAAAAATAAATTCTATTTGAGATGTAACATGATGTGTTTTACGACCTCGGCCCATATATATTGAGGGAGTCCATATTCCCTTATCATTGTCCTAGCCATTTCTTGAAGAGTATGATTCTTTCTTTCAGCGATTTTATTTTGTTGTGGAGTTCTAAGACATGATAGTTCATGTTTGATTACATTTTCTTCACAATAAGTGATAAAAGAATGGTTAATGAATTCACCACCTGTATCACTTCTTATGCGTAAAATTGAAAAAAAATTCAACTCTTTTCTAAACACTTGAAAATGTTAGAATTTCAGACTATTAAATAAAGAGTGCAGGTGCTCAATTCTACCGCGATAGCAAGTGGCTATGCGGGTCGTGATCCACAAGGAGGGACTAGCGATGGAAGCTTTTTAGTAAGTTCTCTTTTAAACTACAATTAATGATTAAAATTCTTCTTTTTGTTCTTAAAAGAAAAGTGAAAAATGGAGTTAAAGTCAAGTTAGGAAGAAAGTGATAGAATGAGAAGGTGGAGAAAATAGAAGTGATATGTACAAAGAAATTGAAAAAGAGTGAAAGAGATTTAGGTGATTATGGTGTTGGTGATCTACACTAAAAGTTACAGAAAAGAAAGAAAAACTAAAACCTAAAAAACATTCTTACTTCTTCAGCGCCTGCTTACCTTTTACCCGTATCGACGATGTACCTTTACTTGAAGGCGAGCGAAGCATGGCAGATGAGATCTTTCCCATTCCCGTTTTACATTATAAAATGAAGGGGCGAGCTATACTACCATAGAAATGGATATCCATCATCATAAGCCAACAACGGCACTTGCAAGGATAAGGCAACTTCGAGGCTATCGGTTTCATTTGGATCCACAAAACACAAAAGAGGGAAGCGAACAAAAACAAGAATAGAAAAGAAAAGGAAACCTCGATTCGATTCAAATAACAATGGAAGAAAAGATCACTTACACGGTGTCACATTCAGTACAAACTTGCTCTCATTCCTCCATGAAGTCTTCTCTCCTCTCAGTTACATAAATAAAACAAAAATTACATAAAAGAAAACTAAAACCTAAGTTACAAACTACAAATTAGCCTAAGTTCTGCTCTCTGCTTGATCGTCCTTCGTTTGCCTTTTAGATTGCAGGCTTTTATAAAAGAAATGCAGAGATTAGAGGAGTATGAAGATAAGGAAAGCTGGTTATTTCTGAATTTGAATCCCCCCTTATCTCCAAACTTCATTTGATGTGGATATTCAGTTCTGATCTGTAGTTTGTTAGCGTATTGATAACTGAATATCACTTATCAAATGACTGAATTAGAAATAGTGATCAACATAAGAGTTGTAGCCCTATAAGTCTGCTTTTTGGATCATCTTGAATCATCAGATTTGCGATTCGGTAGCAAACATTATGATTCAAATACTAAAATGTATCTCAGTATCAAAGTCAGAATCTGAGTCAAACTTACTTCATCTCATCCGTTGATCTTCTCTCTATCCATTTATCTCTCTGTATTTGATATTATCCTTAGTTGATCTTTAGCAAACCAAAATGGATTTATAGAAATCTGAATTTTACCGGTTTCTATTTGGTGTTATCTTTCTGATTTGCTCTGATCTTCAGCTGAATATTTGCCCCAATCCTTGATTTGTTCTAACTAGATCTGGGATCATCCTCAGCTAACCAAATAGATCCAGTTAAATCTAATTTTAACTGGTATTTATTTGGTTTTAATCCTCTTTCTCTTCATTATTATCCTCTGCAAAATAGACATTTAAGACAAGAAAATTAGCAGATTTATTACACGATAAATGTAGGAGTGTAATGAAAAGAATACAAAATATATGTACGATCACACCCCCACACCTATCTTTTGCTCGTCATCGAGCAAATCAATAAAACTAAACCAAAGTTTATTAGACCATTTTCACAGGTTACGTGATTGCACTGAGCATGTGCAACAAGCCGTTAAACCTCTAGGTTTCCCCCTAGAGGACGAGTTTTGTCTCGTGAGGGTTTTTAGTGGATTGCACCCACAAAATCTCTAAATAAAGAGAAAATGTTAATATTTTAAAAACACATTTTGAAAGAAAAATATTTGAAATATTATTCTAAGTTTAAGTAATCTATAAGTTATAGGAAAACTGAATTTTTCATTCATAAACTTAGTCTCTATTCAAAAATTTGTTATCAATCAAAGTAAGGAGTCAAATTGTGCTTCTCATCTAGTCCATTACATTACCCTAAGTCATATGCACCTTCGTGACCATGAGTTTTGACTAAGGGTTCTTTAACTCTAACTCTTATACCTTATATATATATTTGGTGGTATTATTCCTAGTTCTATTAGGCTTTCTAATCTGCCCATGTAACGAGCCTTTAATCGATGACTCCCAAACCAAACGGTCTTAGGGCACCGGGTGAGAAAACACCCCAAGGACTTAAGGACTCGAGCAAACAAGGCCACAAAACTAAGGATTTTATTATATGAACCACTTTTAGGCATGAATACTTATGTTATATTAGGCACAAATACCTAGCTTAATCAGAGGATTTTTTTTATATATTTTTTTCTCTTTTTTTTCTTCTTTTTTTTTTATAAGGCATAAGAATATTTATTTTTGAACCCTAAGTGTGTAAGTGTATAAGGCGTGCATATTTCTTCAAGATAAAGATCAAGACTAAATTACTTTCACAAACTTTCTTCCTATCCTTAGAAATCAAACAAATAATCTTATTTTGACCAAGTATAAGAAATCCTAATTATGATTTTTCTATTCCTTAAAATTGACTTAATTTCTTACAAAAAAATATGTCAAAATATTGTTTTTATTTTCAAAAAGTTTATAAAATAAAGAAAATGTTAATTTTTATTTTATTTTATTTTTATAAAATGAAAAAAACAAGTTATGTTAGACCCTCCCCCACCCTATCTCATGCATTGTCCTCAATGTATGAATTAATGCATAGATGCATGAAAAAGAAGAAAGGGAAGGAAAATATTACCTTAAGGTGGTGGTTCCGGTGGTGGTCTAATTGGTCCACGAAATACGGCCCAATCGACTTTTCGTAGAGTTCGGAGGAACCAACCAGAAATCTCTCTTATATAACCCACTAAAATGATGTTATATGAACGATTTTTATTAAAATTTAACCCCATCTAATTTTTAAATTCCATAATTAATTTCGGAGTCAATTTTGTCAACCGCCTTGTCCCAAAATAGAGTGTGAAAAGATGGAATGATTGACTTGGACTTTGGAAGTATGGGAACTAATGCCGACTCAGAAAAATGACTTAAGTCAAGTAAAGGTTCAGGAGTCGAGATGGTTCAAGAAGTGGGTCCAAATCAAGAAGTTGAAACTCAAGTCCACATTCATTTTCCCACAATGGAATGTTATTTAATATTGGTGATTCAAGTTCAAGAATGACAGGTGTGGGAATCAAACTGACTCTAAAATATACTCAAGTCGGGTAACAAACACAGGAATCAATATTGATTCGGGAATTTGAACTGGATCACAAAATTGAGAATCTAAGTCACATTTCTCATTGAGTTCAATATAAAAATGAGAACTAGCCAATTTGTCAATGAGACTTTCAAAAGTATGAAATTGGTCAAGTTTAATATAATGATCATCAAATATGGGCGATTCAATTTCATTATGAATTGGCATATGATTCAATGTTGACTCGGGAAAAAGATTGAAATCAGGTGAAGATACCGGAGTCATAATTGAATCAGGAAGTAGAATTGAATCACTAAGTTAAGATTCATGATTATATTCATTCTCAAGTTCAATTTCAGGAAAGGGATAACTTGCCAAACTGTCAATGTCACTTTCAAAATTTGGAGTTTGGGCAAGTTCAAATGATTGTGCTGAAATGGACCCTTGTTTTCCAAAACAACATGACTCTTCGGCTCTAACAGAATGGTTAGCGACATCAGAACTGGTCAAACGGTGAGAACGTAGAGTTTGGACCATCATATCTATGTCATGATTATTTTGAGCCTGAGTCATGGCTTCAAGCATCTTTTCATAGTTGATTGGTTCATCGTTTTGTTGCAATTGGTCTTGAAAAGATGAAGTGCTGTTTTGGAATTGGTGGTGAAATTGTGAGTCCATCAGATTTTGTGATTGTTGTTTGAACTCACGCATACTCATTTCTAAAATTGATGATTTTCTATTTTGGACTGGTGAAACTGAGTATGAATCTTGGAAATATTGTGACAAGGTGGATAAGGAGGACAAGTTGGTTGAAAATTGGACTCAGGGGGGGGAATCCCCATTGACTCTGTGAAGAGTTAAAATTATTCTGGAAATTATGGTCATAAGATTGGGGGCATGGGTTATATTGATTCGGATAAGACCAATCCGACACACTATGTTGGTTAAAGTTATGATATGCCGGATTGGTAATATCCGAAAAAGAGGTGTAATATGGATTATCATTAAAATTGAAAAATTATTTATAAGCCATATCACACAATAAAATACACAATAAGCAAACAAAGAAAAAAATTCTAAACTAAGTTAGGGTAGACCTTTGACCTAGACGACTCCTAACTGGTTAGACTGTCCACATGAGGTATAATGCAGACTTTGACCACAAGCTAATCAGCCAGGTCAGGGCAAGATTGGTGGGAGGTATCCGCGCAAAAAGCGACGGGCCTAATTAAGCCAAACCACCAGCCTTCGGGGTTTCGCCCCTCAATCCCTTTCCTTAGACACTGATTTGGTAGGAGTCAAATTCTAACACCTTCCCCCTTAGGATAATTTCCTAATTGAGTCCGAGATGTCCCTAGGGCCAACGTCTACTCAGTTTTAGTTAGGCTTGGTTAATGAGTGAGGAGTTTGTTTGTGGGCTAAGGGAGGGTAATGACTTCGCCATCTTATGTTGTTTATAGGACAAGCCCTTAAGATTGATTGTGCAAAGTGTGCATGATAAAGAAAGTAACATTCAACAAGCAAATAATCCCTCAAGAATGTTTCCTAAACTATATGTCATGCAAACGTACCTTTTACTCCAGCACTCTTCAACAGTAATGTAAAATGTAAACGAATTAGACACGTGCCTAAATGCAAAGTCTAAACCGTTTTTAGCATTTAACAAACATCATTTTACTGTTAAGGTTAGAAAGGAAGTACAGTGAGACAAACAAAGAAATTAATAGCTACAGATATTAAACTTTATAATTCAGTTAACCTGCAGAAAATACAGGTTAGTAATTCACTCAGATTGCCATAGGAATGTAGCAAATCTGAGGGCTTCTTGGCTCTGCTTTCTTGAGCAGAGTCCAAGGCCACTTATATGTCCACTGCAGCAAAAGTTCCTTGTTGTTAAATCTGTACACCAAAACCAAGAAGAAGGTTAACCAAAATGTAAATTTTAATGAGAATTACTTACCGTCCCTCCCCGCAACGACGCCAAAATTTGATTGATGTTAGACCTGCACACAAAATACAGAATTTCAAACTTTTAAATTAAGAGTGCAGGTGCTCAATTCTACCGCGATAGCAAGTGGCTATGCGGGTCGTGATCCACAAGGAGGGACTAGCGATGGAAGCTTTTTAGTAAGTTCTCTTTTAAACTACAATTAATGGTTAAAATTTTTCTTTTTGTTCTTAAAAAGAAAAGTGAAAAATGGAGTTAAAGTCAAGTTAGGAAGAAAGAGATAGAATGAGAAGGTGGAGAAAATAGAAGTGATATGTACAAAGAAATTGAAAAAGAGTGAAAGAGATTTAGGTGATTATGGTGTTGATGATCTACACTAAAAGTTACAAGAAAAGAAAGAAAAACTAAAACCTAAAAACATACTTACCTCTTCAGCGCCTGCTTACCTTTTACCCGTATCGACGATGTACCTTTACTTGAAGGCGAGTGAAGCATGGCAGATGAGATCTTCCCCATTCCCGATTTACACTATAAAATGAAGTGCGAGCTTATACTACTATAGAAATGGATATCCATCACCATAAGCCATCAACGACACTTGCAAGGACAAGGCAACTTCGAGGCTATCGGTTTCATTTGGATCCACAAACACAAAAGAGGGAAGCGAACAAAAACAAGAAAAGAAAAGAAAAGGAAACCTCGATTCGATTCAAATAACAATGGAAGAAAAGATCACTTACACGGTGTCACCTTCATTACAAGCTTACTCTCATTCCTCCATGAAAGTCTCCTCTCCTCTCAGTTACATAAATAAAACGAAAATTACATAAAAGAAAAATAACTAAGTTACAAACTAAAAAAAACTAAGTTCTGCTCTCTGCTTGGTCGTCCTTCTTTTGCCTTTGAGATTGCAGGTTTTTATAGAAAAATGCAGAGGTTAGAGGAGTATAAAGATAGGAAAAGCTGGCTATTTTTGAATTTGAATCCTCCCCTTATCTCCAAACTTCATTTGATGTGGATATTCAGTTCTGATCTGCAGTTTGTTAGCGTATTGATTACTAAATATCACTTATCAAATGACAGAATTAGAAATAGTAATCAACATACAAGTTGTAGCCCTGTAAGTCTGCTTTCTGGATCATCTTGAATCATCAGATTTGAGATTCGGTAACGAAAGTTATGATTCAAATACTAAAATGTATCCAGTCAGAATCTAAGTCAAACTTGCTTCATCTTATCTGTTGATCTTCTCTCTATCCATTTATCTCTCTGTATTTGATATTATCCTCGGTTGATCTTTAGCTAACCAAAATGGATTTATGGAAATCTGAATTTTACCGATTTTCATTTGGTGTTATCTTTCTGATTTGCTCTGATCTTCAGCTGAACATTTGCCCCAATCCTTGATTTGTTCTAACTAGATCTGGGATGATCCTCAGCTAACCAATAGATCTAGTTAACTCTAATTTTAACTGGTATTTATTTGGTTTAATTCTCTTTCTCTTCATTATTATCCTCTGTAAAATAGACATTTAAGATAAGGAAATTAGCAATTTTATTACACGATAAATGTAGGAGTGTAATGAAAAGAATACAAATATATGTACGATCATTATGAACACACGTGTGCCGTATGCATTTCTTTATCAGTTTCACTCTTTGAGTCTCACGTAGCTTTGAGAGCCTTTTTTTTGTAGGGCTTCTTGGAGGTTGAAGGTTTGCTTTTGGGCTCCGGACAATCTGCAACCACGTGGCCCGGCTTCCGGCAATGGAAGCATATGGCCTTCTTGTCTTCTTTCCCTTGCCATCTTCTTCTATTATTAAACTTGGCCTCGTTGTACATCCTCACACATTTTTCACTAGAAGGGAGAATTCTTTATCTTCCTATTCTTCTTCATCATCGTCGGAGATGTTGGGATTGGATTGGAAAGCGATCATCTTCTTCTTTTGTGGTGCCATCTCTTCCCTTGCCTTCTCTCCATTTCATAGGTCTTAAGGTTTCTTATAAGACCGATGAGTTCCATCTCTTCTTTGTCATTTAGCTCATTCAATGTAGTAGCCTTGACTTCCCATGAGGGTGGAAGTACATGAATGAGCTTCCTTGTTAATCATTGTCATTGGCATCACCTAAAGAAGCAAGATCGTTAGTTATTTTAGCAAATCTTATTACCATATCAACAATAGTGTCATTATCATGCATGGTGAAATTTTTATATTGGGAACGCAAGAGATCAATTTTTGCTCTCTTGACTTGTGATGTTCCTCGTGTGGACTATTAGGTGTGTCCATATCTCGTAGGCGGATTTGCAATGGATGACCCTAGCAATATCGTCATCATTCAAACCTTGAAGTAAGGCATGGTGTGCCTTAGCATTTGCATCAAACTCCTTAGTGGCAATGTCGGACCAAGTGTCCTCATCACCATGGGTACGCTAAAGGGTTTAGTCACCGCTTTTACAACCCGGCTTCCTAAGGATTGCAAAAATACGGTCATCTTAACCTTCCATAAAGGAAAGTTAAGACCATCAAACTTGAGAGGGGTCTTAATACCTTTGGTCATTTTTACTACAGTGGATAAAAATGAAATTGTCAATGAAGTGATTAGTAAATAGAATCTCTCCAAGGTGGTTAAACTAAAATCTTGAGACTAAGGCTCTGATACCAATTGAAATACACTTAGAGGGGGGTGAATAGGTGTTTTGCTAATCAAATGCAAGTTTAGAATTACTCATGATGAATTATGCAAACAGTCACTCAAAACAAGAATTGAAGCTGAATTCCTCGTGAAGGGCTCTAGAACTTCTCCTTTTTGATTCCTCTAGATAATAAGTTGAGGTACTAATTGTCTCCTTGTTGAGATGAGTATTGACCGATAGTGAAAGTGATGGATGAAATGCAAGCAATGATAATAAGCAAGATTAATAACTACACAAGTATGAAAAGTAAAAAAAGTATTAGAGAGCAAGACACAAGCAAACGCAAACACAAAGGATTTGTTCTGAGGTTCGAACGACCGCTCTACGTCCCCGCCTTCACCACTATGAAGGATTTCATTATCCTCTAAGTGATCTTCCATAAAGGTACCTTACATAAAGAAATTACAACTTAGTCTACACAAGACCAGAGTACACAACTCCACCACTCAACTCTCTACACAAGAGGTAGCACAAAGCCAATTGAGGTTACAAAGCTCTTGGTGATTCAACAAGATCACAAATGCTCTCTCTTACAACTTCTTACATAGTAGAATATGAAGTGTAGTTCAAGAAATTAAGTGAGAGAAGAATTTCATTTAGAAAGAATTGATGAGCTTTAAAACTAACTGAATATAGCTTTGAAAAGAAAGAACTTGAAGATTGGAAGCTTGAAAAATGTTTCTCTTTTGAAACAAACTTGAAAACTTGTAAACTTGTGTTAACTTCTTATCTCAAAACCAAAACCAACGACCCATATATATTTATATAGGCAATGAATAAATATCATTTTTTAATCATACCATGTCATTTGGGGTGTGATTAGACACTTGGAAACCAAAAATGCTCATTGGAATCTACTAAAAACAAAACAGATCCAAAACTAGCCATTATAGACAACTAGCAGGCTATCGGTCGACCGGCCGATTGACCATCAGCTCACCCAGAAAAGAGCCGTTTGCTCCGGTCGACCGGCCCGGTCGACCTCCTTTTAGTTCAAAGGGAAAAACACAAGGTCGGTCGACCGACCCAAACTGAGAGTTATGGTCTCTCAGTCGAGCGATCGATCTGTCGACTGCAAGGGTTAGCGGTCGACCGACAACATGCACAAACATTCATGCCCCCTTGGCCAAAGTCTCGATCGACCGGCGATCGACCGTTTTGGCCTGAAATGGGCACCGGTCGACCGTCTGGTCGACCGACTTGGCCTAAAATAGTTTTCTGGATAGTTTTTAAGTTTTAAATCTTTTTCAAAATATTTTGTATTGGTTTATAGGTAATGCAGCAATGTATAGGTGATGAAATATATGTTCTAAACTTGTCATAAAATTTTGAAAAAATTATGAGACATGTGTTAAAACCAAACATGCAAAATACCAATACTATCAAAACTTCTATTTTCGATATCGTGTATTTTTGTGTGTAACTATAAATCACCTTGAGGGGGCGAATAGGTGATGGCTATACTAAATAGAAAATAATACGGAATTAAATTTACTTACTAGCAGTCTAGCAAATACCAATCACAGCACAAGAAATACTTGCAAATAAGTAAACAAGATAAGTGTGCAAGTAAGTAAAGAGATAGTAGAGTAGAGAGAAAAGTAAGTAATCGCAAACACGATGATATGTTCGAGGTTCGAGCCACTACTCTGTGTTCCCGCCTTCAACACTATGAAGGATTTTCATTATGACCGATCTCACTAGATCGTCAACAGTTACAACTTCTCACTAGAACTCAATGGACTCACAAGTCCTCTCTCGTGGTGCTGCCACACCAACATCAGAGCTCACTAGCTCACTTGAGGCCACAACCTCTACAACTTCACAATAGAAGAAAATCGGTAATGTTTACTTGATCACAAAAGGCTCACAAGCACAATCGTATAACCAAGATGAGGAGGTGAAACTCTTTGAGATTGTGTAGTGAAAATAACATGTAAAGAGGTAGAGGGAAGGCTCAAGCTAAAACAAGAATGTGAAATTTTGGCTCAAAAGAAAATCTTTTAAGAAAAGACTAAATCTTGATTAAATCTTCTTGTAAACTAATAAAACTTGTTCAACCTGTTAAAGGGTTTTTCTACAGTCCCACTATTTATATGGGATGAAAACATAAGGAGAAAACCCAAAAAATCGGTTAGGAAAAGACCCAGAAAAGACAAATTGAAATATAACCATTGGGAAAAAATCAGAAGGAAATCCTTATGTCGGTCGACCGGCCGGTCGACTGCCAACGGTCGGATTTCTGACCGATGGGGATAGTGGTCGACGGTCGTTCGACCGTTTTTCCCAACCAGAGAGCAAAGCTCTCTGTCAGTCGATCGGGGCGGTCGACCGGACCCAAGTAAAGCTCTTGCAGTCGGTCGACCGCACGATCGACCGAAGTGCACATATTGCATCTTGGTCCATGTCGGTCGACCGCTCGGTCGACCGACAGAGCAATTCTACTCTGCCTATGGTTGACCGGTCAGTCGACCGACCTTGGCAAAAAACTTGATTTGTAAATCTTTTTGAAACCAATCTTTTTCCGACAAAATAAACTTTGTTTATAAACACAAAATAAAGTTCTAGGGACTTGATAGAACCAGTGTGTGATCATGGATTAACACAAAACAAACTTAGAACTATATTTTGTAGAAACACTTTTCTAAATCGAAAATTGGTTTCCTTCGAAACTCGTTTTTCCGAAACTCGATCTTGAAAATGGAAAAGAGAAATGTTTTGAACTCTTTTTAAAATACTTTAGGAATGTGAAAGATATGTGTGTGTCAATCCCAAAAGAGCTATCAACCTATATCATCTTGGTTTTAACAAACGACTATAAATCCTATCTAAGATGCAAAAAGCAAAAATACAAATCTTGATATAGTCTTCTCTTGCAATCTTGATCCTTGAGCTCATTTATGTGCTTAGGCTCTGGGATTGACATCTTCTTGGCTTCCAAACGTGTGAGTCTTGTGATGGAGTCGAAATATAATAAGGAGTTAACCTGAAACTTTGATAAATAAGACTGATAAAAACATAACTACATATATTTTGTTATCATCAAAACTAGGGTTAATAGCCTTTGGGCCAACAATCTCCCATTTTTTGATGATGACAAAACACATGGAGTTTTCACAAATAATTTGGGAAGAGACTTTAAGCGAAGCTCCCCCTAAACACATGCATATATCAAATGTGACATATAGGTAAGACGCATCAAGAAAAACATATGAATAAGATATATTAATTAAGCTCTATGCAACACATCTGTGCATACCAAGAATACAGAATTATAAAGGTGTATGCACAAACGGTTTTCTCCAACCAACCAATAACCTCCAACCTCCATAACAAGTGGTAAATGGTTGGTTTACAAAGGTTACACAAGAATACAAACACACCACATACCACACATAGAAGATATGTATCAAATATCAACTATAAAAAGAGATACATAACTTTCCAAAAACAACAGTGATATCATAAAAGATTTGTCCATACAAAGGCTCATGCCAACCTCAAAACAAGTTCCAAACTATAAAATAAGTAGTACAATATAAAACACATGTCCAAATACCAAATACTACATATCCATGAAAAAAGTACATAAATAACAACATGAAAATAAAACTCCTAGATAACTCTACAAAATCTCTCTCCCCCTTTTTATCATCAACACATAAGGGGTTACTCTTCCTGAAAGTATGGATCTTCAGGAGGAGCTGGGTAAAAAATTGAGAGAGAAAGAGGGATTTTGGGTTTTAAAAATGGGTAAAAAATCAGCAGACCCGACTCACGGTCGACCGCCCAATTGACCAGGGTCTAACAGAGAGCAACTCGGTTACAGTCGGTCGATCGGCTTAGGCCAAAAAAAAAAATTTTGTTTCAGGTTCCTTCGGTTGACCGCCCGGTCGATCGACCTATTCTAGATCAATTCGGTCGACTGATCGGTCGACCGGAACTACCCAAAAAGCAGTTTTAGAAAATATGAATTAAGGGAATTTGAAAAATATTTTAAATTGGATATATTTATACATAAAATACCAAAAATCTTATAGGCATGAAAAGCGCAAGAAAATGATATCAAAACAAATTTTTTTTATTATATTAAATATATATATATATATATATATATATATATATATATGTTTCAACAATTTAAATCATATGTTAAGCAAAACAAGATATTGAAGCCGAATACCCTTAACAGGTTCTGAATTTCTCCTTGTCATTCCTCTAGATAAGAGTTGAGGCACGCAATTACTATCTTGATTTATTACTTAAATATGGTTTAAATATGATACCCAACCACAAGATAGATATACAAACAAAATATATATGCATGTATATGAGCAAATAAATTAATCTATGTATACATAAATGCAAAGATATCTATCAACTAAGTGAGCATGGGAAAATACTATATACATGGGCAAGCAATTCATGAGCTAATAAAGAACAAAAGCAATGTTAACGGACTAACTTCAATCTAAGCAAGCCATAATAACAACAAAAATCATGTATTCATAATTAAAGCATATTAACACAAAAGAAAAACTAGTTATTCCTATGCATATATAGATCTAGATAGAAATAATATTTTCAAATGGAGAAGTTACCAAACCATAGGCAATTTCAAAAATAGATGCTTCTTGATAGCGATGTAATATGACGGTTGATCCTTTGAGCTCCGATGCATCCACCACCAAGGCACTGTCTCCCCCTATGTCTTGGAGGAGGAGGACACACCTACATCAATCAATTTTTGCTATTTTTTTTTTGTACCCAAATCTTTTTGAGTCCTATAGGATAGTACTTTCTCACACCCAAACATTTTTATTTAACATGTTTAACTTAGCATAACAAAATTTTACTGAATGGCCTCTGCGGCCGCAATGTGCGCATATGTACACTTTGCCATAAATGAAAGTATGTTTATGTTGATGTGTATGTGCATGTTGCGCATGTTTTTTATGGTGTATATGAGATGAATGAGGTGTATGTTTTCTTTGTGTTTTTCCCTTTGGAAACATTGAAGCAAATTTGTTCAAGTCAAATGCAAACTTTTTCAAAGTGTTATCCAAAACATCAATAATTTTTGGATATCCAAAAATTCATTTGTGTTAAAAGCAATATTAGGGCTTTTGCCCTTACAAACAAGTTTATATTTGTCAAAATCCTTTTCATTTTCTTAAAAGAAATAGATAAGTCATTTTTCTCTTTAAAAAAAATTTCTAACTTATTCTTTAGAAGGTCATTTTCTTTTTTCAATTTTTTATTTTGTGCAAGAGAAATTTCATATTTATTTTGTAATTCTTCAAAAAATTATGCAAGTTCATCCATAGTTAAATCGTCATCTTCTAGATAGGTTTCAAGATTTACATGGAAGTCTCCTTTCCGTTTGCCACGAAGCAAATGCGTGCGGCATCAATCTCCTCTTCGGAATCTGTTTTCGAATCATCCCAAGTGGCTACCATCGCCTTCTTCTTTTTATGCACATTCTTGGAGGTGGTGGCTTGAAGTGGGGGCAATCCGCAATTAGATGGCCCATCTTCTTGCAATGAAAGTAAGGACCCGTCTCCTCTTTCCTCTTTTCAAATCTTTCTTGAGGTCTTTCTCTTCGAAAGTTACTTTGTCTTCCATTCTTATAAAAAAAATTTGCCCACGCTCCTAATGAGCATGGCAAAGTCTTCATCTCCATCTTCGGATGAATCGTCTTCGTTGATAGTGGAGGGAGTAGCATTGAAAGCAATTGCTTTCTTCTTTGGTGTCTTCCTTTCTTCACTCATCTTCATTTCCACCTCATAGGTTTTGAGATTTCCAATGAAGCCGGAGAAGTTCATCTCCTCTCTATCATTGAGCTCCTTAAGGGTTATCGCCTTGACTTTCCAAGCTTTAGGGAGAGCACTAATGACCTTCCGAATCTTTTGGTCATTATCAATGGTGTCACCTAAAGAAGATAATTCATTAGTAATCTTGGTAAACCGAGTAAGCATCTCATCAATACTTTCATTTTCAAGCATGTAAAAATTTTCATATTGAGAACGAAGCAAGTCAACTTTAGATCTCTTGACTTGAGACGTCACCTCATGAGTAATGATTAGATCATTCCAAACCTCATAAGCAGATTTGCAATTAACTACACGAGAAAGATCATCATCATTTAATGCTTGTGTAATTGCATATCGGGCTTTAGCATTGGCCTCATAGTCCTTAGCGGTTGCTTCGGACCATGTATCCATATCACCGTGAGGTTCAATGAATTTCTTGGTTATGGCCATAGCTACTCTAACCCCTAAGGGCTTGAGGAAGAGGTTCATCTTGACCTTCCAAATGGGAAAGTTTAACCATCGAATATGGGTGGGGACTTGATGCTAGCGAAGTCGTGTGATGCCATGAAACAAGTATAAGTGCATAAATTGCAAATGCAAAAATGAATATAGCCAAATAAAAGGATCTCCCTAAGGTGGTTAAACCAAACTAGGGTTAGGCTCTAATACCAATTGTAAATCACCTAGAGGGGATGAATAGGTGATGGCTATACTAAATGGCAAATAATACAGAATTAAAATTTACTTGCTAGCAACCTAGCAAATATCAATCACATCACAAGAAATACTTGCAAATAAGCAAACAAGATAAGTGTGTAAGTAAGTAAAAAGAGAGTAAAGTAGAGAGAAAGAGTAAGCAATCGCAAATACGATGATATATTTCGAGGTTCGAGCCACTGTTCTACGTCCCCACCTTCAATACTATGAAGGATTTTCACTAGGACCGATCTCACTAGATCGTCAACCATTACAGGTTCTCACTAGAACTCAATGGACTCACAAATCCTCTCTCGTGGTGCTGCAACGCCAACAACGGAGCTCACTAGCTCACTTGAGGCCGCAACCTCTATAACTTCATAATAGAAGAAAATCGGTGATCTTTATTTGATCACAAAAGGCTCACAAGCACAATCCTATAACCAGATGAGGAGGTGAAACTCTTTGAGATTGTGTAGTGGAATAGCTTGTAAAGATGTAAAAGAAAGGCTCAAGCTAAAAACAAGAATTGGAATTTTGGCTCAATAGAAAATCTTTTAAGAAAAAGACTAAAAATTGATTAAATCTTCTTGAAAACTAATAAAAACTTGTTCAAACTTGTTAAAGGGTTTTTCTATAGTCTCACAATTTACAGGGGATGAAAACATGAGGAGAAAATCCAAAAGAACTGGGGAAAAGACCAAGAAAAAGACAAGTTGAAATATAATCGTTGGGAAAAAATCAAAAGGAAATCCTTCTGTTGGTCGACCACCCGGTCGACCGCCAACGATCGAATTTCTGACCATTGGGGATAGCGGTCGACCGGTCGGTCGACTGTTTTTCTCAACCAGAGAGCAAAGCTCTCTGTCGGTCGACCGGGGCGGTCGACCGGACCCAACTGAGAGCAAAGCTCTTGCAGTCGGTCGAACACACGGTCGACCAAAGAGCACACAATGCACTTTAGTGCATGTCGATCGACCGCTTGGTCGACCAATGAGCAATTCTGCTCTGCCTATGGTCGACCAGTCGATCGACCGACCTTGGGCCAAAAACTTGATTTGTAATTTTTTTGAATCCAATCTTTTTCTGACAAAAATAAACTTTATTGGTAACACAAAATAAAGTTCTAGGAACTTGATAGAACCAGTGTGATGATCATAAATCAACACAAAATAAAGTTAGAACTATATTTTGTAAAAACATTTTTCTAAATCGGAAACCAGTTTTTTGAAACTCATTTTTTTTGAAACTCAATCTTGAAAACGAAAAAGAGAAATGTTTTGAACTCTTTTTAAAACATTTTAGGAATGTGAAAGATATGTGTGTGTCAATCCTAAAAGAGCTATCAACCGATATCATCTTGGTTTTTAACAAACGATTATAAATCCTATCTAAGATGCAAAAAGAAAAAATATAAATCTTGATATAGTCTTCTCTTGCAATCTTGATCCTTGAGCTCATCTATGTGCTTAGACTTTGGGATCGACATCTTTTTTGCTTCCAAACGTGTGAATCTTGTGATTGAGCTGAAATGCAACAAAGAGTTAAGCTAAAACTTTGCTAAACAAGATTGTTAAAAATATAACTACATATGTTTTGTTATCATCAAAACTAGGGTTAATGGCCTTTGGGCTAACAGTAACTTATTGAGCATTATAACTATATTCTACACTTTAACAAACTAATATCTTATAAGGCACTAGGTGACTACAAAATCTTTAACGGGCTTCTCCATTAGCGACATCGAGTGCTTTGAGTTTTAATCCTATACTTGAGTCTTCAACACCTTCCTTTAGAGGAAGAAAACTCTTTGAATCCTTAGAACCCTGAAATATACTTAAACACTTGAACTTGATTAGTGCTAAATAACCATATATATTTTGTTATCATCAAAATCATAAAACCGAGTGCTTGTAACCTTGGGCCAACAATTCTTTCTCTTCAGAATGCATTTTCAAACTTTATTTTTCTTTCTTTATAGTTTAGTGGATGGAATTCACTGAAAACCCTCACGAGACAAAACTCATCTTTTAGGGGTAACCTAGAGGTTTAACGACTTGTTGCACGTGCTAAGTGCAACCGTAATTCCCACGAAAGAAAGTTAGATTAGGTTATCTCTATTTTTTATTTGGTTTGCTCGAGGACAAGTAAAAGATTGGTGTGAGAGTGTGATCAGTCACTCATATTGCATATTTAGTATCATATTCCTATATTTACTGTATATTAACTCTGCTCTTTAATATTATTTTTGTCTAAACGATGTGCAGGCCTTTACGAATGAAGAAGGACAGAAAATGAGCCAAATACCCTAATTAAATTTAGAATTAAATCAAATCAAAGATTGGGGCAAATATTCAAAAGATAAGCTGAAGATCAGAGCAAATCAGAGAGATAACACCAAATGAAAATCGGTTAATTTCAGATTTCTATAAATCAATTTTGGTTAGCTGAAGATCAACAGAGATATCTCTAAATGCAAAGCTCAAACTGCAAACTTGTTTGAAGATAAAAGCGCAAATACAATCAATTGATCATGACAGCCGCCGCGAAAACACGGCCAAAGCTGCCTTTTCGCAGCCTTGTGGTGGGATTTGGGTGTTAGCTCCCCTATCTTCGTACACTCCTTCTTCTTCCATCTATCCTATAAATACCTGCAAATTTAGATGCAGAAAGGCATCACACTGTAAAGAGAGATCTAAGGCTAGGTTTTTATTCTAGTTTAGCTTAGATTTTTTCTTTAAATGTAATTTATATCTTCTTTATAGCTTAGTTTAGAGAGAGTTTCATAAGAGAAAGAGAAAAAGAATTGTATTTAAATGACACTGAGTGTAATCTTCTTTTAAGAGATTTGTATTGAGAGTGACAGTCAATATAATGTTCCTCCTCTTCTTCATCGTTATTCAATCTAGTAGATCACTGCTTATTATTGTTTCTTCTCCTGTTCTGCTTCAAGGTAAATCTTCGCAAACGTTCCAAGGTATGATAATCAATAGAAGAGGTAAGTTAACGTTCATGTTCTTTTCTTTCTTTTTCCTAATTTAGAAACACAATTTTAAAGCCAACACTGTTTCTTTTTTCTTTTCATTCTTTCTCTTTTAACATAGTTTTTTTAATTAAAATAATAACACCATCTTCTTCGATCTTCTTTTCTCCTCTTCTAACATTAACACTTTTTCTTTCTTTTCAAAAACTAAGAAGTAAGACTTTTAAACCAGTTTTAAGTAAGAAATTACTAAACACTTTTATCGCAGTCCCTATTTGTGGATCACGACCCGCATAGCCACTTGCTATAGGGGTAGCATTGAGCAACCTTGCACTTGTTAATCTATTTCTAAACTTCTCTTTTCTGTGCACAGGTCAGAATCAATCAATATTTATGTAAATATTATGTCACCCTCCTGTTGTGACTCTGTAATTGTACTTTTATGTTGAAATGTATAACATCACATACTTTCGTACTATGATTCTTACTTGAACTGATGTTTAGCATATTTATAAGAGGGTAATTCTATCCTACATATATACATCGCAGTAGTGTCTCCGTGTACGTGTGATTGGGGCATTACACATTGGACAACATGTCTTGTTACTCTCTCTCTAGAATAGAGTAAGATCATAACCCCATTGTCATGCATGTCCATAAGGGAACTCAAGCCGGTCCCAGGCTAATTCAGTTTCATCGAATGTGGGGAGAGCATGAAGATTTTGCTTTTGTTTCTCGTACTTACAATGAAGCCATTTATTTTCATCCCCTATGGATAAGGTGGTGAAGAAATCACATCTCTTAAAAGCCGCATTGCACACTTGGAATAAAAAGATTTTTAGAGATATCAATAGAAGGCTTACGAATTCGTTGAGGATCTTCAGAGGGTACAGCATGATATTTCAGTGAATGGTTTTTGAAAAGATATCTACATTAGGGTTATTGAAATCAGACTCGATATTAACTCCATGCTTTCTTGCTAGGAGCTTCTTAATAGGGAGAAATCTCATATTAAATGGCTTGGAAAGGGGATAGAAACTGAGCTTTTTCCATGCTCTCTATGCTCTCATGAAAAGAAGAAAGATAGTAAGGCTCTTCGGGTGAATGGCTCTCATGAAAAAGAAGAAAGATTAGTAAGGTTCTTCGGGTGAATGGCTTTGTTTCTTATGATAGAGATTTAATTCGGTCACATGTTATTAGTTTCTACATGGATCTATTTTTTGCAGGAAATGAATCTATTTTCTGCAGGAATGAATAATGTAAGGGATTTCACTTTGATAAGATTTATATCCCTTTTTTTACTTGTCAGGAAGAGAATTCTTCTCTGGCTGTGGTCCCGTCCTTTAATGAGGTTAGAATGATAGTTTTCTCAATGGATAGTGCTAGTGCTCCAGGTCCAAATGGCTTCACGTGCTACATTTTTTTAAAAAGTTAGGATATTTTTGACCATGATGTTGTTGCCACAGTAGCTGATTTCTTTTGAACAGGGGAGATCTTGCGAAATTTAAATTCTAATTTTATTGTTCTACTTTTCAAAGGTAGAGGAGGTTGACTTAGTAGAGCAATTTTGCCCTATAATTCTCAGCAATTTTTTTTTAAAGTGATCACTAAGATTATCTTCGAACGTTTGGGGACTATTGCCTCAAGGATAATCTCACTAAATCAATTTGGGTTTGCCAAAAGGAGCAAATACAAGATGCTATTGTCATGACCTCAGATTGTGTGAACTGCCTTCACAAGTGAAGCTATAGAGGTAATATGGTGTCAAAGATCGATATTTGCGAGGTTTTTGATATGATTTGTTAGGACTTTGTCTTAGCAGTTCTCGAGGCTTTTGGTTTTTGTTCCACATTTAGAAATTGGATTTCTTTCTAGCTTTAAGTTCTGCATGGATGTATGTTCTTCTTAACGGCTCTCCGAAGGGCTTTTTCTGTCATATCCGGCTTCCCAAAATAAACTATAGCAGGGATGCAATGAGAGTCAGTGACGTATATACGCAAGAATAATACCTCACATGTATATACGCTAAGCCTCAGTCCAAGAAATAAACAACAATATACACAAAAAATTCAGCTTAAATAAGCACAAGAATACCTGCAAAAGGGTCAGTAATCATGATAAATATGAAAACAGAGAGAGATAAGAAAATAAAGACAAGATAATAAAGATATGTACTGATGATAAAGAGATGAGTATTCCTACTATTGTCCTGTGAAGCATTAGATACTAAGAAATCTCTGAGCTCCAACCTGAGTAAGCAACCTTAGGGTCGTCAGAAAGTAACCTAGTGAGTGATAAAATGAGGAAAAGTAAATAGTATAATATAATAGTAATTACAAGCACGATATTATATAATACATGTCAATAATAGTGATACAATATAATTATACTAACAATCGATTTGCAATACAATTCTACTAACATTATATTATTACATTATCGTTTAAATATTAATAACCATTAACATGTTATTAATATGTAATATAAGTGATAAGATACAAAATTTAGTTATATACTAATAAAATTAATTTGTATTATTAACATGTATCAAGTATTAATTATTCTATATTTATTTTTTAAACTGACAGCAATAGAAATTACCATAACGTGCCATGAATGACAACAGTTATTAATACTAATAGTGGCATGAATGATAACAGTGATTAACAATAACATGAGCTGTAACGCAGTATAAACAGACAATATATCATGCATGTGACTTGCTAAAATTATACAATAATAACAATCAGTATCGCTTGATATTTTAATCATTCTTTTCCACTGTCTCATACCATGAAAATCCATACTGGAGCCTGTACCCCAATAGAACCCATCCGAACAAGGCATACGGGTACTATTATCTGAACGAGAGAGTGACTAAATAATAAGCTTTCCTGTCGTCATCATTGTTTATTCCATTTAATTATGTTAATTGAAAATCAAAGGTTGAGGAGCTCTAGTCTGGTAGGGGTACCCCATATGTAACACCTCATTTCTGGGATAGGTACCCAGATACGTGTCTCAATTTTTCGCTCGTATTTATTCTATTTTTTGTATTTATTTTTATTTTTATTTGGTATCCAACCTGTGTTATGTGGGCCCAGCTTGAGCCGGCTCAACCCATCATCTTTATTTTTTATTTGTTTTATTTTTATTTATTTATTCCATTTTCTTTTTCTTTTCCTTTCCTTTATTTTCCATTTTCTTTCCCCTTTCTTTTCTTTTTCCTTTTCCTTTTCTTTTCTTCTCCTAATTTCTGCACACTTCTCTTCTCTTCTACTTCTTTCTTATTTCTTCTTCTTCTCCTCCTCTCATTCTCTCTCCCCCTACACCATTGGCCGGCCACTACACACCCTCACCCCTTTCTCTCTAAAAATCTCTCTAACATTTCTCCCTCTCCTTCTTTAATTTTTCTCTCCCCCTCTTACAAAACCTCACTCTCTCTTTCTTCCTTAAATAGCCAGCCACCTTCCACCCTACTGGTTGCCGACCTTCCCTCTGGCAACTGTCGTCGGCCGGCCATGCAAGTCGTGCCGCCACCTCTTCCTTCTCCACCTCTATCTTCTCCTCCTCCTTTAATTCCACCATTTCCATCCCTTCTTCCACCATAATCACCACCTCCACCATCTTCATAATTCTACCACCATCTCTCCATTATTCCCATAATCTCTACCTCCTCTATCTTCATAAACCACCCACTTCCAATACCATCACCAACTTCACCACCACCATCTTCCCCCATCTCCACCACCAAACCCCACCATCATCACCACACCAACACCACATCACACCACGCTACACCATCTCCACTACCCTCCTCATCTTCCCCTTTCCTTTTCTTGGCCTAACCATGCCCCTCTCCGGCCACGGCCAGCCGGCCGTCCACCTCAGTCCAGGTCGACTAGCCCCCTGGCGCATCTCTCTCCTCCTTCTTTCCCTTTTTCTCTTTTTTCCCCATTCTCTCCCTTTCTCTCACTCTTTAATTCTGCTCTCTCCTTAGCCGCATCTTTCTCCACTCTCTTTTCTCTCTCCTCTAGTCTCTGTCTTTCTCTCTCCTCTCTCTGCCCTAGCCGCCCTCTCTTTTCTCTTTATTCTCTCTTTAATTCTATTTCTCTCTTTCACTCTCTCTCTTCTCAAATTTCTCTCTCTCTCTCTCTCTCTCATTTCTCTCTTCTATTTTATCTCTCTTTACGTGCTTTGCGCGTTAACGCCATCGGCGTTCATCGGAGATCCTTGGAGTTTTCGCAGTGTTTCGGTCTTAGGCTGGTACTATTTTCTTTGTTGCGAGGACTGTTATTTGTATTTGGGCGAGTTTATGTTATTGTGTTTGGGTGTTTGTTTTTGGTGGGCGATTGTTGCACTGTGTAGCGATTGTTGTAATTGTGTAGTCAGTTATTGTATTTTTGTGGGCTGGTGTTGTACTTGTGCAGCGGTATTTGTATCTGGTGAATGCTTGTAATAGTGTACACGATTATTTGTGTGGGTGTGTTCTGTTCGTAACTCTGGATTATTATGGATTAGCTGAAGTGGTCGCTAGCCTCCGGCTTAAATCATCAGGGTTTCTCTAGCTCTGTCGGGAGCCGAGCTTAGCGCTCAGCGCTTTACAGCTAAATTCGCCCGAACGTTACTTCATCGTGTGCCTAGCATGGGGTTCATACGCCCGCTTCACCGTGTGCATCTAGCTTCACCATGAGCATGGCATTGTCATGTGCGTTAGCATAGCGTCCATACGCTTGCTCAGCTGTGTGCGCCTAGCTTCACCGCGAGCGTGGTTCACCGTGAGCGTTAGAAAAAGTATTCATAAGCTTACTATGCCACGAGTAGCCTTGCCGAGCAAGTTAGCATTTAGAGTTGCACTTTAGCTCTGTCAGAAGCCAAGCTCTGTCGTGGCTCGAGCGTACTGCTAACACGGCCTAGCTTCGCTCCAGCTTAACTAGCCCTATTTGGATATTTATTAGTATAATTAATTATTATTGTTATGATTGTTGTGAAGAGTTTGAAATATTTCTTTACTCTGTTTTCTTGTACTAAGTTGTGTGTCTGGTTACTTGTATTATATTATGATAACGTACCTTCTTGTGTTATTATACTTCAGGTACTATAACACCTAACTGGTTATTTACCTGATTCTTGTATTATATTACTTGACACTCTAGTTATTTATCCGACTACCAACATACAAAGAGAGGATATTAAGTGCCACACAAAGGGACCAAAGTGCCCCATGGACCTAAATGCTCCTCGGAACTTAAAATCCAGGGAAGCCACCTCTAGAACTCCATAGAGAGGCCACCTTTTGACTCTTGAGAGCGAGCCACCTCTAAAAACCCACTTTGTATGATATTAATGTACTGAATACATCCTTTATACTCTAATCTAGTACCTGATATATGTGTGTGTGTGTGTGTGTATATATAGTAACCTAACAATAATAATGTTAGGAGCACGGGTTATTTTGTCACTCCTTCATTCGGATAATGATACCCGCATGTCAAAGTCCGGATGAGTTCTGCTGGAGTGGGTACTCCGGTATGGACAACCAATGGTGTGGGACACTGGAGGGAATGACTAAAATAACGAAGGATATTGATTGTTATTATTGCTATTACTACTACTATTTAATATTATAGTACATTATCCATCACTTGTATGATTATATTCCTGTGCTACTGTAATTAATTCTTGTTATTCTTGTTTACTGAACTGTATTTATATGACTGAGTCCTGACACACTACCCTGCATCAGATATAACTTAATTATCAACAATAATAATCTCAGGAGCGGGTGTTATTGAGTCACTTCCTCATCCGGATAATGGTATCTGCATATCAAAGTTTGGATTGAGTTCTATTGGAGTGCAGACTCCGGTATGAACTGATTGGACACACAAATTGCATATTTTTTATCACAATCCTACATCTATCTTATAGTAAATATATTAATCATATTGTCTTAATGTCTAATTCATGCAGGATATGATTAATGAAGGGAGAGAAGATAATACCAAATAAATTAGTTAAATTGAAATTATATGGTTCTATTTGGTTCCTTAAAAATAAAAAAGGATATTACCAAATCCAGAGTGAATCAGAGAAGATAAATCTGTAAACACTAGTTAAAATCAAATTTTTGAAGATTTATTTGTTTACACTGAAGAATCAAGGAGATAGAGATAATCCAGAAGTCCAAATACAACCCTATCAATATACAAAGGAATATCTAAAGGATTGGATGTATATTTAGAAGATTCAGAAAGATAAGATACAATTCAATTGAAGATCAGGAGATTAACAAAAATTTATCTCCAACCTTATCAGTAGATCTTTTCTATTAGGCAAGAGATTTTGTCCATATTTCTGCACAAATTTCCCACTTCATCTTCTTCTATAATACTGTTATTTCAGAAGGTAAAAGGGCACCACTATAGCAGAGAGTTAGGATTAGGCTTAGGCTTATAGTTTAACGTAGGTTTTTGTTTTCTTTATGTAATTTTATATTTTCTTTATAGCTTAGATTAGAGAAGAGATTCATGGAGAAGGAGAGAGAGTTTTGTGTTGAGAGTGATACTGATTGTGAGAAAACAGAGTTTAAGGAAAGTGTTATCTAATTTTGGAAATTTTTTCTGATTTCTCGCAATGTATCCGCGTAGCAAGGGCTATATGGGTCGATCCTCAGGGACAAATGCAATGAAAGCTTTTCGGTATCTCCTGAAACACTAAATTGGTTAAGTAGTTCTTCTTTGTTTTAAAATAATTCTATGTTAAGTATTAGAGATAGAAGTATGAAGATGAAGATAGAGTTTGATTAAATTAGGGTTTTGAAAAGTATTAAAGAACAAGACTTATTAAGCATCTACCACCACTTACTACTCTATACTAGAATATACTTCAATTTGAATCATAAAACTTATATCTTGAAGTTGCATTCAATTCAAGTAAGATACATAAGATGAAAAAATCTTATTTGAAATAATCACTAACCAAGGCCTAATATTAGACTATCAAAGCCTTTCGATCATAGAATACGAGGAATAGTTGAAATTCAACATTAAACTATCAATGCAATCTACGTATAGAATAAGAAAAATCATTGATTAGTATTAGCAAATAAAAGATTAACTAGTCAACATCATGTGCCTTCAAGAATATTATCTACTTCTAGGGTTAAGCATGCATATGATCAGTCATCTAACATAAAACTAGAAGTAGTGGTAGGTAGAGATTAATAAGCCATGTATTAACTTAGCTATGCATGATAGAATTTAAAGAAAGCATGACAAAAAGAAGAGAAACTAAGTAAACTTTATTATTGACGTTGTCACCTTCAATTAGAAAGAGCTTTCTCCTTCTTTACAAATCACTCTTGAACTAAACCCTAAAAAATAAAAACTACAATTTGAAAGAAAAAGAAACTAAAAAAGATCCTAAGCTTTGATCTCTGATTTAGAGATAATTAATTATAAGAGATTTTAGCTATTTAAATAGGCCTCAGAGTCAATCACAATAAGATACATATTAGGAGGTTTAATTCAATTTCAATTCAATATGAGGAATTCAATTCTGAACTGATCTGCAGCAAGTTGGTATGTGATCACTGATATGACTTATCAAATAGCTTAATTAGACACAGTAGTCAACATAGAAATTGTAGCCCTTCAAGTTTTCTTTTTATAGCATCTTGAATCATCAAATTTGAGTTTCTGTAGCGAAAGTTATGATCAGAATACTAATAGGTATCTAGTCTGAATTGATTTTGAACTCTGAATTTAATTTGAATTATTCTCCATATCTCCAATTAGGATTAGCTTTATACATCCATCTTCTACAATATATCTTCTAATTTTGAATTTTAATTGTGAAGATGATGATATATCCTTTCCTCCTCTTGATTTCAATTTAATTTAAATTGAAATCTAAATTTAGATAGGATTAGGGATAAAATAAAAGTTTATTCTATCATTATCTTCCATTTAAGTAACTACATATCTTAGTAAAAAAGAAGGTTAAATAGCAAAGTTAAATAAAGATTAATCAATGATAATGTGCAAATGTGACAATAATAATGCAATATTAAGATGCAATCAGACACCGATGTAAACATCTTCTTTTCTTTCATTATTTGTCGATTTAATCAAAACCTTCCTCTGAGGTGGCTTGTAATCGAAGTAAATCTTATAGCCTCGAATTTACCTTGCTCTTGCAACTGCCATTGATGACTTGTGGCGATGGATAACCATTTCTGTATTATTTATGCTTGCACCTTTAATAGTTTTGGAATGGGGAAGATCTTATATGACATGCTTTGATTACCTCCAAGCCAAGATATATCATTGCAATGGATCCAAGGTAAGCAAGCACCATAAGTAAGTATTACTTTAGTTCTTTCTTTCTTTATTAGAATAGAAACACTTCTTTAAAACCAATATTTCTTCCTTCTTTATTCTTCATCCTTCTGTATTTTTCATCCTTTTTATTTAGTTGGATACACTTTCTAACACCAACAACATCATCTTCTTCTCCTCTTCTTCTAACACTTTTACTTTTCTTTTCTTTTAAAACCAAGAAGAAATGCCAATCTAGTAACTTAGAAGGTAAGACTTACCTAAATGCTTTTATCGCAGTCCCTCCTTGTGGATCATGACCCGCATAGCGACTTGCTATAGTGGTAATATTGAGCAACCTTGTACTATCTATTATAAATTCCTAAATTTCTGTTTTCTGTGCACAGGTTCGCCTCAATCAAATTTTGGCGCCATTGTCAGGGAAGGACGATAAGTTTCTTTTTAAGTTTACTAACGGTTTAATTTTCTTCTCTGTTTTTTGTGTAGAGGCTGATTTCAAGAAAACGAGAGTTACAGATACATATATGGCTCGGGACCCTTCTCTAGAAAGCAAAACCCAGAAGCCCTCAACCTTGCCACGCAAACGCGGTAAAAGTCACTTTCTTGCAACAAGTTGAGTAGACTACTCACTCGTCTTTCTTGTATGGTGGATGAATTGCAAAGTTTAGATTTTTGCTGCTGTTAGTTTTCTTATTTAGCTTACTATATACAACTTTCTAACCTCAACAATAAACTATATTTGCTAAATGCTAAAAAAACGTTTAGACTTTGCATTCTAGAGCATTTGTCTATTTTGTTACATTTTTTTTACTGTTGAAGAATGATGGAGCCAAGATCTATGTGCATAGTATATAGCATATGTGTTGGCCCAAAGGCCCATCACTCTAGTTTTGATGATGATTAACTCATGTAGTTATAGTACTAACGATCTTGTGTTTATTAGTATCAGATATTTGATCAAGATCTTAGTTGGTGTTTTAGCTTCAACAAAGGATTTAAAGTTAAAGTTTTAAAGCCAGCACGTGTTGATTTAAGAGCTCGCGCATCAAGATTGCATCAAGTACTCAAGAGGAATCTAGCTCATTGGATCAAGGTTTGGACCAAGTTAAGAAGGAGAAGAAGATTTTCAATGAGAAGATTTTCAAAAAGACTTGTGTCACGTTTGTAAGTGTCAAGATTTTATTTTTAGATAAAAATGATAGATTAGTTGGTGGATTGCTCAATTTCATATACACTCACACACAAGATTTATTTGTGTTTTTCATAAAAGAGTTTTCGTTTTGAAAATACCAGTTTGGTTTTTAAGATTCAAAATATACGTGTGTTTTATATCAAAACTTATTTTAGAGCATATTGTCAAAAACATAGATATTTCATCATAAATGTGTAGCGGATCATATCCATACACACTAAGCTTTAAAAGTGTTTAGAATAACTTGTTTTTGTATTTGAAAAAGTTTTGAAAAAATCGTTTTTGACAAAACAGGTTTTTGCTTAAGGCAAAACTTATATATTATAAAAATAGTTCAAAATGTTTGTAATATGTTTTGATTTTTAATCATACATGTTTGCATTTCAAAGTATATAATTGAACTTATTTTTGTAGAATTTATAAGAATTTATGGCATTTTATTGAAGGAAAAAGACCAAGTTTTAAATCCCTAAAACCTGTGTTCTGGCCTTCTGCCGGTCGACCGCAACGGTCGACCGGCCAGAGGTTGGTCGACCGGGCGGTCGACCGATGTACACAAACATGCACAGCCTTGTTTGGCTGGAGGGCCGGTCGACCGGCCCGGTCAACCGCCAGAGAGTTATGCTCTCTGGATCTGGCCCGGTCGACCGGCAGAGAGCTCATGCTCTCTGCATCCAGGCCTCGGTCGACCAGCCGGTCGACCGATGACACAACGATCAGAAATCTGACTGTTGGCCGGTCGCCGACAGCAGCATCAGCTGCTGAGTTGGCCTCCAACGGTCATATTTTGGGAGCCTATAAATTGGGGTTCGCTTGGACTGTTTTCAATAAGATTTCAAGTGGGTTTTCAAGATAGTTTTTTCCTACACTTCTAAGTGTTTATCTCCACTTGTTTTAGAGCCAAATACTTCCATATCAAAAGGAGAGTTTTTCAAGAGTGTTTTGAAAAAGAGATTTTTTGAGTTTTCACCACAAATTCTATTCAAGTTTTTCTCACACATACTTGAGCTATCTATTGCTATATCAATCCTATAGAGATCTTTGTGGTGACAGTGTTTGAGATGATCAAAGTGTTGAGATCACCAAAGTGTTTCATCTTTGTATTTGAGGAGGCGAACTTGCGGGTTCGTGTTGTTTCGAGTTCTTGTGGGAGCTCGGTGTAGAGGTGCGGCCTCGTAAGCTAGTGTGCTTGCGTATGTTTGTTCTTGCGGGAACAAGTAAGGGGACTAGTGAGTCCAAGAGTTCTAGTGTGAACTCCTTATAGGTGTTGTGGCACCGAGTGATCCGGTGGGATCGATTTTAGTGAAATCCTTCATAGTGTTAAAGGCGGGAACGTAGAACAAGGGTGCTCAAACCTGTTGACTGATTTTTCCTGCACACAAAATAGAATATGTTAGCTTAAGATTAGATGTGCAAGTCTCAGTTCTAATCCGCGGTAGCAGGGCTATGCGGGTCGTGATCCTCAGGAAGGGGCTGCGATGGAAGCGTTAAGCAAGTTATACTCTAAAGCTTTTATTTTTATTAGTTAAATAGTGGTATTTACAATGGGTGGTAGAAAAGAATAGGAAGATGAGTTACTTAATCTACAAAAAAAAATAAAAGAAGAGAAAGAAAAAGACTATAAAATACACACCTACCTCTTCAGTCCTACTTACCTTCGATCCTTTTGCGACGACTTACTTTTCTCAGAAGATTTGCAAGTATGGCGTATAGGATGTTCGTCGCCATAAGCCATCAAGGGATCTTCGTTGGCTAGGCAGTCTCGAAGCAATCGGATCTCACGGATTGCAAGTCATCAGAGAGAAACAATGACATAGAACAAGATTAGAAAAACAAAGATAAAGCGAGAATAAAGAAACAATAAAACAAGAATAAAAACAAACCAACCTCGAGCAGATTTTTATTAACAATGGGGGAAAATAAAAACTTACACTGATGTCACCTCAGTACAAGTATGATTCCTTCCTCCATGAAAGCATCTCCACTCTCAGTTACAAAATTTACAAAATAAAAATAAAATCTAACCTAAAACCTAAACCCTAGCTTTTGGCCCTTTACTCGCCTCTGGACGCTCTGTACGTTGCACTGCAGGGGCTATTTATAGGTGCAGAGGGAATCAGAGTCCCAGTCGAACTCCCCTACGAAATCTGGTACAGGGATAAGATCAAATTGCCGCGGAAACGCGGCTTTTGCCGCGATTCCGCGGCAATACTGTGGCATATGGCCACGCGCTTTGGCGCGTGGCTTCTCCTGGTCCGTCCATCTAGTCGCCTGCTTCTGGAAGTTTTGATCCTGGCTCTTTATGTTGGGATTTCGAGATAACTTGGTAATCAAGTTACCTTGATCTCAAATATCCCAAATCTTCTATCCACGAATTTTGGGCTTTTTATCTTTGGCTTTATGCTCATCCTGCAAGAGTTTAGGGTTGGGTAGAATTCTATCCTTCCCTCATCTTCGATATTTGCAACTTTAGCCCTTGTATATTTGCACTTTGACACTCTGCTATTTGCACTTTGACTCTTGGGCTTCAAATATGGGCTTGGATCTGGGCTTTTGGGCTCTTTAAGCTTTATTTATTGTTAAAATAATAATTCGAGCCTGCACACAATAAATTACAAATTATTAATAAATGTGCAGAATTAAATGAATAAATATGAAATGTGATGGTAAATATGATGATAAAAATGCACTTTTCACTACCAATCAAAACCTCAAAACAAATCTCCTGTATTTGTGATTGCTCTCTCTATCTCTCACTTATGCTTATATCTTGCATGCTCTTATTGTTCATATTCATTACTTGTTGATATACTTGTGCTTAAATTGTTATATGCTTGGGATTGTTTGCTCACACTTGTATTCAACCAAGAGCCATAACGGCACCTCAACTCTTATCTAGAGGAATCTTGAGGAGATAGTCCAGAGCCCTTCACCGGGAATTCAGCTACACTCTTATGTTATACTTGTGTGTTTAGCATAATAGTTTTTAGTTTGCATAATAGTTTTAATTCCGCATTAATTCATCATTACATTAGCAAGTCACCTTTTCACCCCCCTCTAGGTGATTTCAATTGGTATCAGAGCTTGGTGCTCTTGATTTTGGTCTAATAACCTAGAGTTAAAGATCCTCTTTTTAGCTAATCACAATATTTGTTTACACACACATTGATTTCATGACACCTCCCATGTTTGACATTCTTAACATCCAAACTTGGAAAGTTAAGATGTTCATGTACCTCAAAGCCCTAGGCATTTAAGTTTATCTTGCTACCATTAAGGATTCATACTTTAGTAATAGCAAGTATCTTGAGGCTAACTCTAAGCCATCCATGCTTTAAAGAGTACCCTAAATGATGAATATTTATCTAGAGTTTCTAACTTTGATTCGGCTTTTGTAGTACGGAACACTTTAGTCTCCCTTGGTGAACAAAAGCTATACTATGCGGGAGTGACTCGGATGATGGAAGTGATACTTCTAACTTGTGCTACATGGTCTAAGGGGATAACCCCCTTGAGGTAAATTTCGAATCCGAGCTTGATGAGGATGTTGACATGTCTTATGATGAATTTGCTTCATTTTGTCAACTTCTTGAAAATATGACTTGCTTAAAAAGGATAATAAGAAATTGAAAAATAAATTTGATTCCATGTTAAAAAAAAGATTCCTTTCAAAATAAATTGGAATGCATTTCAAAAGAAAATGAATTTTTGAATTGAGAATATTTCCTTGTCTTCTAATTAAATGATCTTTGTGAAGGAAATACATCTTTGAAAAATAAAATCACTTTGGTGGAAAAAGAAAAGAGTTGCTTTGGATGAAAGCAACTCTTTGAAAAGAAAATTTGTTTCAAAAGAAAAGAAAAATATTTCTAAAAGGAAAAAGAGTGTTGATTCTCATTCTCACCATGCTTTTCATGCTACTATTGATAAAATGAGATTCAGTTTTTACAAAATAGAATAGATTGTTTGAGCTCAACTTTGAGCAATTGTGCATTTAATCATAATACATTGGAAATCTTGTTTCAAAAGAAACAAGCTCCACATGTACATGCACATCACTCACGGCACACATATGCTCACTTTGCACATCATGATCACACTCATTCTCATGTGCATACTAGAGTGTACAAATGTACACATTGCGGGCGCAAAGGCCATTTAGCAAAGTTTTATTTTGATAAGATAAATCATATTAATTTTGCTAATAAAATTTTGGGTTCCAAATAATGCTAACCCCCGTGGACCCAAAAGAAAATGGGTACCAAAATCTCCACCTCTTGTATTTGATGTAGGTGTGGGCTCTCACATGATGTGAGAGGGTTAGTGACTTGGTGATGGATGCATGGGCTAGAAGGACACACCAAATTGATGCATCACTATCAAGAAAGTTTGGTGGGAGGACTACCATAGTTTGGAGATATAGATATGTGTCCTAATATTTTTGGTAACTATCTCTAACTCCTTATTTGTTTACATACTTTTAGATTATTGATTTTTAGCATGTTTTTCATGATTGTTATTAAATGCCATGTTGTTTAGACTTATGACATACATGTATAGTAATGAGATACACCCATGTTCATATGGATTCATTTTTTTTGTGTTTAGTTATTATATATCATTACTCTAAAACATGTGCATTTACCTTAATAATCATGTTTGTTTACGGTTTTGAACTTCATATTTTGATTACATGTTTAAACGTAAATTTTCATTAAAATTTGTGTATATACTTGTACAAGTAGTGAGCAACAATTGATTCTTATATGTTTATACTTCATTGCTCTTTTGTACTCATTACATGCATATGTATAACTTAGTTTTGATGATTCTTTCATTTATACACGTTTTTCATATTCTTATATATGTTTGCTTCATGTATATGTAATTTTGTTCAAAACTAATAAATATACATGTATACCCTTGAGTCACTTGCCTTCATGCAAATACTATTTGGACTCTTTTTGTGTTTGGAATATGTATGCATATTTCTAGTTTTGATAAAATAAACATATACCTTAAAGTTTGTTTCTAAATGAAAATAAATTTTTGTAATTTTCATATGTTTGAAGTATTTGAGCCTTATTGATTATTTTCATGAAAATGCTAACTACATGATTCTTGTGCACTCACACTTCATTTGTTTACTCATGACATTGTTTTTCATAAGAATTTTTGAGCTTTATAGATTTTGAGTAACAACATTTGTGTACTTAGTATGGCTCATGAGATATATATGTTTTGTTTTCATGTTTAAAGGATCTTTAACTAGTTTTTTAAAAATTACTTTAAACTAGTTAGTTATTCTTCAATGGGTAGAGTTTTCAAATTTGCAAAATATTTTCAAACTCTTATTTTGGAAATCCCTACCAACCCTTAAAAGGCGGATGGATGGGCCACCATGCCTTGTGAGCCTATTGAAAATCTTTTAACATGTGCATGATTAGGTGTTGTGGCACCGAGTGATCCGGTGGGATCGATTTTAGTGGAAATCCTTCATAGCATTGAAGGCGGGGACGTAGAGTAAGGGTGCACGAACCTCGAAATAAATCTCCTGTGTTTGTGATTGCTCTCTCTATCTCTCACTTGTGCTTATATCTTGCATGCTCTTATTGTTCATATTCATTACTTGCTTGATATACTTGTGCTTAAATTGTTATATGCTTGTAATTGTTTGCTCACACTTGTATTCAACCAAGAGAGCCATAGCGGCACCTCAACTCTTATCTAGAGGAATCTTGAGGAGATAGTCCAGAGCCCTTCACCAGAAATTCGGCTATACTCTTGTGTTATACTTGGTGTGTTTAGCATAATAGTTTTTAGTTTGCATAAATAGTTTTAATTTCGCATTAATTCATCATTAGATTAGCTAGTCACCTATTCACCCCCCTCTAGGTGACCTATAATATGAACACTTTTGAATTGTTTAATATTACTTAAGTGTTGCTTTTCATATACATGTACACGTTGCACTTAAACAATTAAGGGCATATCCTTAACAAGATAAAGTCGAGAAGTCATTATCCTTCTTTAGCCAAAAATCATCTCTTCACTCACTAACCAATCCTAACTAAAATCAAGTAGACGTTGGTCCTAGAAATATCTCAGACTCAATAGGAGATTGACCTAAGGAGAAAGTTATTAGATTTTGACTCTTGTCAAATTGTTATCAAAGGTTGAAGATTGAGAGGTGAAACCTCGAAGAACAATGGTTTGGTATAATTAGCTCGTTGCTCAGGCACGGATACCTCTCACTGATCTTACACCTACTTGGCTGATTAACTTGTGGGCAGATTGCTTTAATATACCTCATGTGGATAGTCTAACTAGTTAGGAGTTGTCTAGGTCTAAGGTCTACCCTAACATAGGCTAATTTTTTTTCTTTTTATTTGTTTTTGTTTTTGTTTGTTTGTTTTAACAGTTTGTGTGAAATGAATTATAACACAATTCTTTCAATTTTAGTAGTAATCAATATTACACCCTCACCTCTTTTCGGATAACACCAGCCCGACATTTCATAACTTTAACCAACTAAGTATGCCAGATTGATCTTATTTGAATCATTATATGCCCCAATCTCAATATTATGAATAAGACTGAAACAATCATCATCTCCATTCTTCACCGTGTCAGTGGGATACAACTCTCCTGAGTCATTCTATCAACCACCTTACCAGCATACCCCTTTTCTAGAACAACCAATAGAGAAAAAATCTGATTTCAAAAGAGAGGGTGAAAGTCTTGAACAAAAAAATTCTAGAAGCCTTGCATGAGTCCAAGCGATAAGTTCAAAACATGAAGGATTTACAATCCCATCAAAATTTCAAATCCAAGATCCTTACTCTATTTTCCAAGTCCTACAACAACAAGAAAAACCTACTGACTTAGAAAAGAGTATAGAATCTATGATTCAGTTCCAAAATGATTATATTCAATACCAAATAATTCCTTCAATAGATTATTAGCACAAATGGGTCATTTGATCAACACAACTAATAATAGAAATAAGGAAACTCTCCCCACCCAATTTTTGACCATTCCTGATTCCCCTAACTATATTGATAGGAACCAAGAATCAAGGTGTCTTAGAGACTTTAACCAAGATTCAATTTTCTCACACCAACTTGAACTTGACCAATCCCAAACCTTTGACGAATTGGCAAGTTTCACTTCAAGAAAATTGAATTTGATTGTGAATGTGAACCCGATCCATAACTGTGATTCAGTTTCAGTTTTGAGTCAATATTGACTTCGGTGTTCTTACCCGATTTGGACTCATTTCCGAGCCAACACTGATTCATGTACCCAGGTTGAAATTGAACCACTGATTTTTGATAGCCACATTCCATTGATGGGAAAAGAATGTAAATTTCAATTCTTTGATTTGAAACTGACTTTTGAACCAAAACTGACTCTTGAACCTAAACTTGACTTAAGTCATATTCCTGAGTCAATTTTGGTTCCCGAACTTTTCATTCTTTAGCCCAAGTCAACCATTCCACTAAGTCACATTTTTTGTTGGACCAACGCATAGACCATAATGACTCCGAGATGATATTCTAAGATTGATCATATAACCAGGATGATTTTAATGTTAGGATCTGCATGATCTTATTCAACTAGGGGATGATAAAACTGTAAATAAGAAAGAGGTCATAAAAGGTGAATATTTTGAAAATCCACGTTACTTAGATTGGCAGCAACACTTGGCCCAATCCGACCATCACCAGAATCACCACCTTGAGGTAATATTTTTTCTTCTCTCTTCTTTTCATGCATATATGCTTCATACATTGAGGACAATGCATGAGATAGGTGTAGGGAAGGGTCTGAACATAACATATGTTTTCTTTTAATATATATAAAAAATTCTTTACTTTTAAAAAACATTTTGAAAAGAGAACAGTATTTTGGCTTTTTTTGTAAGAAATTAAGTTAATTTTAAGGAATAGAAGAATCTTAATTATGATTTCTTATGCTTGGTCAAAATAAGATTATTTGTTCTATTTTTAGGGTTATGAAGAGAAATTAAAAAAGTAATTTAGTCTTTGTACGCGTCGGAAAAATCACAATTGCAAAATATTTTAATTGAATAGAAGATTACAACGGATATAATCCGATTACAAAAGAGAGAAGAATTGTTGGATCTCCCCTTTGTTTAATGCTAGGTTCTTCTTGTAGCGGTGGAGAGTATTCTTGTTCTCCGTTGACCAACCAAACCGGAAGCTTGATTTCGGATATTTTTGCTCTCATTGGAAGCCCACTGATCAGGTATGAAATCTTAATCAATGGCTAAAATTTTAAAGAGATTAGAAACTCCACTTGAACTCAGCAAGTTTATAGAGTTTTCTCCTCCAACATAATATGTGTTCAGCAGCCTTGTGCTTAGCTTTCAGCCTTCTGTATTTATCCAGTTTCAAGCATCAAGCATCAAGTGTGCCTTTTAGGGGATTCTCTTTCTTTTCTCCTCAGAGCTCCTCTCATTTTACTTTGAGTTTCCCCCAGGTCCTCTCTCCAGATGTCCCCTTAGAGAGGTCTCCTTTTTTTCATCCCCGCCGAGCTTTTCCTCCAGGTTCTCCCCCCTCTCTAGCTATTCATAGCTATTTATAGAGGAATTGAGGTGTAACCAACCCCTTAAATTTCTCCATAATGGGAGGGGTGTAACCAACTCCTTAAATCTCTCCATAATGGGAAGTTATTCCCCATTATGTGGAGAGAAAACGGGGTGTAACTGACCAAGTTTGTGGCTCAGTTATAGCAAAAATACGGGTCTCGCGCTAGACGCGGACCTCACTCTGATGTTGAGACGCGGAGCTCACAGGCTCGCGTCTGTGTTAGAACGCGGAGCTGCTCAGACATGCTTTTGAGTTGAAACACGGAGTTGGCTGAGGTCCGCATCTGACAAAGGACGCAAGGTCCGCGTCTGGCGACCTCCGCGTCTGATATTGGAATGCGAGGTCCGTGTCTGGCGACCTCCGCGTCTGACAAAGGACGTGAGGTCCGCGTCTGAGGCTGGCACGCGATCTCTGTGTCTGAAAGGTTCGCGTCTGAGGTTTTGTCTTCAGTAATTTTTTGATAGCCTACAGTCATGATTTTTACCTTGATGACATATGCATTCTTTATACACTTATACACTTAGGGTTCAAAATGAAGATTTTTATGCCTTATAAATATATATATATATATATATATATATATATATATATAGTATATATATATATATATATATTAAAAAATTTCTAATTAAGCTGGGCATTTGTGCCTTATAAAGCATAAATATTCATGCCTAAAATGATCCATATTATAAATAAAACTCTTAGTTTTGTGGCCCCTTTTGCTTGAGTCCTTAAAGTCCTTGAGGTATTTCTCACCTGGTGCTCTAAAACCATCCGGTTTGGGAGTCACCGACTAAATGCTCGTTACATGGGCGAATTAAAGAGCCTAATAGAATTAAGAGATATTACCACCAAAATATGTAAAAATAAGGCATAAGAGTTAGAGTTGAAGAATCTTTAGTCAAATATTCACGGTCACGAAGGTGCACATGACTTAAGATAAAATAATAGACTAGATGAAAATATAGTTTAACTTCTAACCTTAATTGATAACAAGTTTTTGAATAAAGACTAAGTTTAGGAATGAATAGTTTGATGTTCCTATAACTTACAAATTACTTGAATTTTTACAAGAATATTTCAAATATATTTTTCCTTTATCAAATGTGTTTTCGAAGATACTAATACTTTATTTTTTTTATGGATTTGTGGGTATAATTCACTGAAAAGCCTCACGAGACAAAAGTAGTCCTCTAGGGGTAACTTAGAGGTTTAACGGCTTGTTGCACGTGCTAAGTGCAACCGTGATTCATACGAAAGTTAGTTAAGATTTGGTTAGCTTTATTTTGCTTGATTTGCTCGAAAACGAGCAATAGTTAGGTGCGGAGGTATAATCGGACACACAAATTGTATGTTTATTATTACATTCCTATATCTATATTGTAAAAAATATGCTAATCACCTTGTCTTAATGTCTAATTCATGCAGAATATGAATAATGAAAGGAGAGAAGATAATACCAAATAAAGATCAGTTAAATTAGATTTATATAAATCTATTTGATTCTTTAGAAGATAAAAGAAAATATTGCCAAATCTAGAGCAAATCGTAGAAGATAATATCAGATAAAACAAGTTAAAATCGGATTTTTTGAAGATTTATTTGGTTAACTCGAAGAATCAAGGAGATAGAGACAAATTCAGAAGTCCAAATGCAACCCTATCAATATACAAAGATATCTAAAGGATTGGGATGCATATTTGAAAGATTCAGAGATATAAGATATAATCCAACTGAAGATCAAGAGATAAAAAAATTTATCTCCAACCTTATCTTCAACCTTATCAGAAGATCTTTTCTGTTGGGCAAGTAATTTTTTTCATATCTTCACACGCATTCCCTACTTCATCTTCTCCTATAAATACTGCAATTTGAGAAGGCAAAGTGGCACCACTCGATCAGAGAGTTAGAATTAGACTTAGCTTATAGTTTAACTTAGGTTTTTGTTTTTCTTTATGTAATTTTATGTTTTTTTATAGCTTAGATTAGAGAAGAGATTTATGGGAGAAGAAAAGGAAGATTTGTATTGAGAGTGACACCGATATAACTTCTTCTTTTCCATTATTTTTTAATTTAATCAAAAGCTTGTTTTTCTTCTTCTTATTTTTTGCATTACTTTCCTCTGAGGTAGCTTATAATCAAGTGAATCCTATAGTCTCGAATCTGTCTTGCTCTTGCAAGTGTCATTGATGGCTTATAGTGATGGATAACCATTTCTATATTATTTTATGCTTGCACCTTTATTTGATAGCTTCGGTTTGCAATTAGGAAGATCTTATATGCCCCGCTTTGATTGCCTTCAAGTTAAGGTATGTCGTTGCAACGGATCCAAGGTAGGGAAGCACCGAAGAGGTAAGTTAGTATTTCTTTAGTTCTTTCTTTCTTTATTTCTTAGGTTAGAAACACATCTTGAAAACCAACATTTCTTCTTTCTTTATTCCTCTTCCTTTTTAACTTAGTTTAGATATACTTCCAAAACCAACAACATCATCTTCTTCTCCTCCTCTTCTAACACTTTACTTTTCTTTTAAACTAAGAGAAAAACTTTAAACGATCTAGTAACTTAGAAAGTAAGACTTACCTAAATGCTTCTATCGCAGTCCCTCCCTTGTGTATCACGACCCATATAGCCACTAGCTATAGTGGTAGCATTGAGCAACCTTGTACTATCTATTATCAATTCCTAAACTTCTATTTCTGTGCACAGGTTCACCTCAATCATGAACTTCCAGTGGTATGAGACCTAGAAGAAAATAATTAAAATAACCGATGATACTGATTATTATTATTATTGAATAATTAACTTATCTTTCCAGCCACTTGTATATTATTTCTGTGCTATAATAATTATTCCTGATTTCTTATTACTGGTATACCTACCCCACTCCTGTATATAATGATAATATCAGGAACGTATGTTATTTGATCAACTCCTTCGTTCGGTTTATAACACCAGGTATCGTGATTTGAATGAGTCCTACGGATTAGGAATTCTGGTGTTGATAGCCAGTAGTAGGGGTTATTGGCAGGGAATAACTAAATAACAAACGATACTGATTATTATTGATTGTATATACATTGTCTACCTCTTGCAAGATATTATATATGTGCTACTGTATTTAATCTTATGACTAGTTTGATTTTTTGTTTTATACTAATTCTCTGTTTACCATTTATATTTACTGTTTATTGCTTGCCTGTATGACTTGAGTATACGATATACTTTTCGGTACACGTGTGCTTGTTTGTGCACGCCACTTGGCTTCATTTTACGTACTCGTTGGGTTGCTTTCTGGCAACCCCGGACCTGCATGTCCAGATTTTAAAGCTTGGAGCATTGTGGACCTTCCGTGGATCTTCTTTGTGTAGTGGAAGCATGGTGGATCAGTGTAAATTATCCGTAACTCTTTTCTTCAGCATCCTCTTGTCCGGCTCTCGAGATTTCTCTTGTAGCTCGTGAGCATCTTCAGTTTTTGTACTTTGTAAATCACTTTGTAAATCATATTTTTGAGCCTCTTGATGATGTAATATTCCTATAATATTAGATCATGTCCTGTGATAACAGTGTACTTGTACTATATTATTGAAATGTATAATACCATTGTGCTTCTTTACTCTGAATCTTTCCTGTACTGATGCTTAATGTACATATGTGAGGGTATATTTACCGTGTGTATGTACATTAGAATAACGTCTCCATATCCGTAGGATCGAGGCATTACACCATAATACTCAGGATCACGACTTAAACAAGCCCTTGGCTACTGAGACTAAGGTCGTCCGCTAGGACGGAGCATGAAATGGGAAACAGAAACTTAATGAGCTAAATACAGTCGGTAGCCAGCACTACCATGTCCCCTGTAGTGGGACTATATGGATCCAAGAACATCCACGACAAGACTTAATCAACCGTCAAGTCTCCCCCAACCCCATGCTTTATTTACAGTATTTAACTACACAATAATAACAATGTTAATAATGTGTAACATGATAACAGAGCATGAGTAGTGTTTATAACAATAAACAGGATAACAAGAAATATGAGATCCAGAAGATGTGGGATTCTAGAGGTAGCCTGCATGGATTCTAGAGATGGCCCCCACTACATATGTATTCATGTGGCATTTTGCTCAGTGTAGCACTTGGCTCCATGTGGTATTTAGTTCCACACATCTATGTTAGTTGCCCTAGAAGATCAGATAATAAGAGTGTCATGTCAATACAATGATACATGAACAATCATATCATATATTCGGGTAAGTCTATAATAGGAGTACAAAAATGTAAAATAGCAGTATTCATGATCATGAAACAAAAATGTATATGCACACTTATCATAAGTAATTTCAGTAATGGGAACATGTATCTAGTATATCATCTAGTAACAGTGATAAGTGTCTAATATAATAATATTTGTTTCAATAATTTTGATAACATTCAATAAACATAAAATTGGAGTTGTGCATAATTTATCCTATTATTCAATCACCTCCCAACATTATAATTTTCTGATCATTTCTACAGTGCCTCATTAGAACAGATAATTATTTCACTCTGCATGATCAGTACTACATTTTATTACACTTTATTTAAATATTATTTATTCCATTAAATCATAGATAAATCATAATACAATATTTATTTATATTAAATATTAATACACTCACATGACTTTTATATCAAGGACTAAATAAATATAAATTATGATTTATGAAGAATGATTTAAAAGCACTCATATTTAATTGAAAATGTATCGATCTAAAAAGAATTTAAAATAAGCACTCACATAATTCTGGGAATTTATAGGAATTCTATAAGCCTTTTCTGTCCTGGTTTGGTCATTGGGCTTAATACTCATTTTTATGATTACAATGGCTCAAGAATTATCCAAATCGGACTCCAAATGGTCAAGATATCACCCCAAAACCACACAGGTCAGAACTGTAAATTTTTAAGTCTAAAATGTAATAATTGAATTTATGAAGGGGATAAATATCAATTTTACCTTTCTTTTTTATTAATGGAAGCGGGTCGGGTTGCTATAAGGTTAAACCCATTACCCAAACCCACTACATATTGTGGATGCGGGTAGGGTTAATGGTTGAGTCGGGTTTTTGGGTTTGTTGGGTTTGGATCCAACATGTTGTTGGCCCAAAGGCCATTATCCCAGTTATTTTGATGATAACAAACATATTTAGTTATGTATTTACATGTTTTATTTCAGAATATTTCAGGTTATTTAACAGGTTTGTTTTGACGGCTCAGCTAAAAGACTCACAAGTTTGGACGCCGCTAAAATGAAGATTCCCAAGCTACGCACAACTAGGATGCTTTAGGATCAAGATGATGAAGTGAAGATCAAGACAAGATCAAACGACAAAGAAACAAAATTTGTAATTGTATTTTTATTTTAGACATTTTTGTCAAAACTAGATATTAGAAGTAGAGCTATGGGATCATCACACACACACATTTCAGTTAGGCTTCAAAAGATTTTTCAATTCCATTTCTAACTTAGTTTTTTAAAGAGAACATATTTGAAAATACGCGTTTTAGAAAAACAATAGTTTTTGGAAAAACATTTTCATTGAAAAACAATTTGTGTTCAAAAGAATTTTATCAAACTCTTTTAACATGTTTGAGTATGACACATGCTTATACTTCATGTTTTTACAAGTTCCAAAATCTTACCCAAAACCCAAACCAAACCAAGATTTTCTGGTTCTGAAGTTCTGTTTTTTTTTCAGAACTTACAGTGACCGGTCGACCGGCCCGGTCGACCGATGTGCACAATACTGTGCACGTCTATATCAGTCGACCGACCCGGTCGACCGAAGTTCATTTACGTTTACGGGAGTTTTCGGTCGACCGGTGAGCCCCAACGGTCATATTTTTGACCGTTGGCGGTCGACCGACCCGGTCGACCGGACTCTGTCAAAAGTTTCTGACAGGTCCAACAGCTAGTTTTTCTGACTGTTTTTCTTTTTGGGATTTGTCTCCAACGAGTTTTTGAGGCTGTTTTTGACCCCTATAAATAGAGGGTCACCTCATATTGATTAGACAACTATTGCAAAATATTTCATAAGAGTTTTACAAAGATTTTCAAAGCTTTCCTTCATAAAAGATTTTCCAAAGCCTAATTTCAACACCCAACTTGTGGCCTACTCTCTACCTTCTCTCTAGATTTTGCACACACAATCCCAAGCTTACATCTACATATTTGGTTCTAGGATTGTGCAAGTGAGCTTTTGTAAAGTGATCAAGTGTGATCACTCATTTCTTCTTGGAGTGAAGTTGTAGAGGCATCGGCCTCAAGGGAGCTAGTGAGCTTCGGGTGGTGTTGCGGCATCACAAGTGTAAGGGACAAGTGTGTCCTTGTATTGGCGATCCGGTGGGATCAACGATAGTAGTGCAAATCCTTCAAGTGTGAAGGCGGGGACGTAGAGCGTGGCTCGAACCTCGGAAACACATCCTTGCGTTTGCGTTTGATCAATTTTTCTCTAACTCTACTCCTTTCCATTCTTGCACCTTAATTGTTGTATTTATTGCAAGTCTTTATTTGTGCTATTTGTGTGTGAAAGTTTTATTCCGCAAAATTGCCATAATTCATATACCATCACCTATTCACCCCCCCTCTAGGTGATTTCAATTGGTATCAGAGCCTAACCCTACAACTTAGGTCTAACAACCTTAGGGAGATCCATATTTGGCTATATACATTTGTTGCATTTTTACTTGCTTGTGCATTCATGGCATCCATGGACTTTTCTAGCATTAATCCCCACCAAATTCGATGGCTTGAACTTTCCCATTTGGAAAGTCAAGATGACTTGTTCTGAAATCTTAGGTGTTAGGGTAGCTAGGGCCATTACCAAAGACTTTATTGAACCCACTAGTGATGAGAGCACAATGGTCCGAGGATACTTCCAAAGACTATGAGGCTAATGTTAGGGCACAATATGCATTACCCAAGCCCTAAATGAAGATGACCTTGCACGCATAATAAATTGCAAATCCGCATTCGAGGTTTGGAACATACTCTTGTGACTCATGAGGGAACGTCTCAAGTCAAGAGAGCCAAGTTGACTTGCTACGTTCTCAATATGAGAATTTCTATATGTTTGATATGAGAGCATTGATGACATGCTCACCCGTTTTACAAAAATAACTAATGCTCTTTCTTCCTTAGGCGACAAGATTGATAATGATCAAAAGATAAGGAAGGTGATTAGAGCTCTTCCCAAAGCTTGGGAAGTCAAGGCGACATACACTCAAAGAACTCAACGACAAAGAGGAGATGGACTTCTCCGGCTTCACCGGAAATCTCAAGACACATGAGATGGAGAAAGTTAGAGAAGAAAAGGGAGGCACCAAAGAAGAAGACCATTGCCTTCAAAGCCGCTCCTACCATACACGAAGAGGATGACTCATCGGAGGATTGCGATGAGGACTTCGCCATGCTCATCCGGAAGGTGGGCAAGATGTTCTACAAGAAAGGACGGCAAAGTAACTTCCGAAGAGGGAAGCCTCAAGGAAGGTACGAGAAGAAAAGAGATGAACCCGGTCCTTGCTTTCATTGCAAGAAGATCGGTCACCTAATTGCCGATTGCCCGCTCTACAAGCAACCACATCCAAGAATGGGCAAAGAAAGAAAGAAAGCGTTGGCGCTACATGGGATGACACGGAGTCGGAATCCGAAGAGGAGCACGACGCCGCTAACATGTGCTTCATGGCACAAGGAGACGACACTTCTAAGGTAACATTTGATAACACCCTGATGATGATGATCTCACTATGGATGAACTTGCACACTTCTTTGAGGAATTACAACATAGATATGAGATTTCGCAATCTCATAATAAAAAGTTAAAAAGGGAAAATGAGTCCTGAAAGATAAACTTAAATTATTGAAAAGGAGAAAAAAAATTTGTCTAATTCTTTTGAGAAAATAAAAAGTGATTTTGCAAATATAAACTAGCTTGTAAAGGGAAAACCCCCATTGCATCATGTAGTAAAAATGATTTTGTAGAAATTCAAAAACGTGTTGAAGTTTTGGATTCTACTTTAAAAAGTTATGCATTTGATTTGAAAAAGATTGCATCTAAATTTCCTAAGGGAGTAACCCAGGGAAACATGCACACCATACACATGCACGAAAACATGTACACCCACACAAGCATGCATACATGTATAATAATAATAATAATGGTAGAATTTATATTTGCACACATTGTGGCCGCAAAGGCCATTTAGAAAAGTTTTGCTATGCTAAGAACAATGTAAAAATAAATTTGTTTGGGTTCGCCCCGGATCTAACCCCAAAGGACCCACTAAGATTTGGGTACCAAAAGAGCCACCAATTTCAAATGAAACAGGTATAGGTGGATCTACATCCTCCAAGACTTAGGAGGAAACGGTGCCCGGGTGGTGGATGCAACAAAGCTTAAAGAACACATCAAGATTGCATCGCTATCGTGGAGGCACCTAATTTTGGAGATTGCCCGTAAATTGGTAACATCTCCATTTAAGAGTTTTTAATTTTGTATATACAATTTTTATAGGATTGCTAGTTTAGTTTTATGCTTCATTGATACATGATTAGTATAAAACTTGCAACTCTAACATGATTGTATATGCCATGTTCAATTTTGATTTTTTTTTTGACATGTATACATATGTATAGAATTGATAGTTTGCTTTTGTATTCTATTGATATATGCTTGTATAGAACTACCTTTCTATCATGATGTATATGTGCCTTGTGTTAACTTTTATATCTTTGTTTCATGCCTTGTTCATCACATGTCCACATGTATAGTTTAGTATTTGTGATTATATACTTATATGCATATACACATTATTTTCATATAAAAATTAAACATTTGTAAATTTTCTTATTTAAGCAAATACCTTAAAGATGGCAATTGCGCACCTCAACTCATTCAAGAGGAATCAAGAGGATGAAGTTCAGAACCCGTCACTGGGTATTCGGCTTCAACATCTTTAAAATCTTTGTTTAAATGAAAATAAAATTAAAATTGGATTGCTTGTATTTTGATGTTTGTAAAGACTTAATGAAGATTTAAAAACTGTTGGTGTGTTCCTATATGCTTAATACATAATACCTGTTTTAGATTACAAAATTACTTAAAATTTTTTTGGGCTATTTGCTGTTAGCTGTTTTTCAGGCAAAGCCGGTCGACCGACCCCTAAATCTCCGGTCGACCGACTCTGCCTGAGAGAAAATTTTTATTTTTTTGTGTGCTACCGGTCGACCGACCAGAATTCCGGTCGACCGATGCTGGCCTGCTGTGGTCTCGGGATATTTCGGTCGACTGACCCGGTCGACCGATATCATTTTCAGAGCTCTCGGTTGGATTCGGTCGACCGGACCGGTCGACCGATCGTCGTGTTTTTGCCCAAATCTGCTATATAATTTCATTTCTCTCTCTCTCTCTCTCTCATTTCACTCAGCGACCGAAAACCCCAAAATTTCCCCATATTTGATTTCTCTCCAATCCTTCAACCAAATCCAAATCTTTTTAAAACCCATCTCATATCCTTCATTCCACCTTCAGATCTTCGATTTCAACCACCGGATTCGAAGAATTTCAGGATTTTTCAGCTAGGGTTTCAGAATTTTCATCAAGGTAAAAATCGAATTTTTATTGTGAATCTTCACTTCTAGCTTAGATATCTCTATTCCTTTGTCACTATTTTAGGTTGCTTAGCTTCTAGATCGTGCCATAATCTTGATTTCACCTAAAAATCAAATTTTTATTCATCATGCCTAAGAGATCTCGAACTGAGAAGGGGAAGGGTATTGCCCAACCCTCATCTCAGGGTCCTAGACCCATACGACCCTTTAGAAATGATCTAGCTGAAGATAGATACTCCCACCTCTCCACTAGAAATATCAATTCAGGGAGATTTGTCACCATTCAGGATTTTGAACACCTAGATATCCCTCAAATCCTGCAAAATAATAATCTAGTTGAATTCTTGACCATTAAGGAACAAGTATACACTTCCCTTGTTCCTTACTTCTATGCCAACTATGAATTTGATGGTAACCGGATCACATCTAGAGTTCTAGTAGGGAAATCGACCTCTCTATCGGTCGGTTTGCTAGGATTCTGCATCTCTCCACTGGCGGAGCAGATGTGTATTCTCATGATTTACATGACTTTGAATTTCCTGAGGGTGAGTCTTCACTCACCGCCTCTACTCTGATCCACGGGAATGACAATCCCGGGTTGGTTAGAAATGAGGTAGTGAGTAAGTACACACTTCAATCTCAAGTCCTTGCCAAGATTATCTTTTACAACATTGTCCCCAAACATGGTGAGTATAGCCATGCTAGGGGTTGTGTCCCTTTGATCATCTATTGTCTTCTTAAAGGCATTAAGGTGAATTTTCCTAGAGTCATAGCTTATCATATGGGCTCTGATCAGATCCGTACTGCGGGTAGAAGTTTGCCCTACGGCATGCTTATTACCCATCTTCTTCGAGCTCTTGACTTTGATCTTTCTGCCGAAACTCCTTCAAGCCCCCTGTCAAACATCAATGGAGTTGTCCTGAAGATGATGGAAGCGCAGCTGCGTAGACACGCCCCTGTGCAACCACATCTTCCTCCTGCTGGTCCTGGCTCATCATCTGCACCAGGATCTTCTTCTGCTTCAGCTCCTGTCTTTTCTCCAGAGGTTCTGGCACTTCTCTCTTCGGAGGTTCGCACTCAGATCGAGGCGCACCAGGCCTGGGTTCGTGCGGAGATGGATGCTCGTGACGTTCAGGAAGCTGCTTTTCGGGCAGAGGTCAGGAACAACATGTCATACTTTGCTGACTCCATGAGATTCGTGGATGTCCAGTTTCAGGCTCTCTTTGCACAGTTTTCCATGACCGTTCCTGATCGTACTGCGACTGCTTGTCGTCTTCCGTCTACCGGTCCTCCATTCCCTCCCAGAGCTCGTGCTTCAGTTCCACCACCGCGGACCAGAGTCGATGGCATTGACCCAGATGAGGTCATTTCTTCAGGCGAAGACGCTGGTGACGAAGAGCAGACGGCTGATGAGGAAGCTGGAGATGATGATGAGTGACCTCCTTTTGATGATGTCAAAAAGGGGGCGAGTTATTTTGAGAGAGTTATCTTGAGAGAGATATTTGTGATATTGTGTTGTAGTACTTTATGTGTTTTGGACATGTAGTATTTGTGTTATGGACATGCAGTATTTATTTGTGTTTTGGACATGTATTTGGATTTCTACATGTATGCTTTGTGGACGTATTTCTTTATATGTATCCATGTTCTATCTTGATATATGACATGAGTATTTGTCCTATGTTATGAGTACTTGTTGACATGAAAATATGTGTTTATCATTTTTATATACTATGCCCACATACGTTTTTTGTCATTTATGATATGCTTGTGTTGAGGGGAGCTTCACTTGAAGTCTCTACCCAATATTTGTGTGATAACTATGAAAATCACCTAGAGGGGGGGTGAATAGGTGATTATGCTAATCTAAGGCCAATTTAAAAATTATGAAGCAAATGCAATGAGATGAATGAATGAATATGGCAATAGCAATCAAAAACACTAAGTAATAGCAATGGAAAGTAAACCAATCGCAAACACAAAGATATGTTATCGAGGTTTCGAGCACCAGCTCTACTCCCCGCCTTCCCCAGAAGGATTCTAGCTACTTTCACTATCACAAAGATCAATTACAAATGGAGTACCCAACTCCTACAATTTCAGCACAATACAATTTCTAAGTAATCAAAAGATCACAAACTCTCTCTTTCAAATATCTCTTCCTTACAAAGGTCCTTAGAGAATATTGAGAAGGAATGAAGCTCTTGTGTAAGTGAAGAAAGAAAATCAAATTCAGAGAGTATATCAAGAACACTTCTGAAAATGAATGAGAAATATCAGCACAAAAACAAGAAACAAGTTCTTTTGAAATATCCCAAACTTTTGAATTTTCTCTTGAATAATTGTTGTAAAGAAACTCTCCCCAAACACCCCTATTTATAGGAGAGGGCTAGGGTTTAGGGTTAGGAATTAATTACTGAAGATTAGGAAGTAATTAGTTCCAAATATACCCTCCAACGGATATTAATTAAGTTAAAACAGATTTAAAAATATGCCCGTTTTTACTGTTCAACGGCCATATCGGTCGACTGGCCCGGTCGACCGATAGTTCAAAAATTTGACCGTTATGAACTATCGGTCGACTGGTACAGTCGACTGCTCCTGACTGAGACTCAAAACATGTACCGGTCGACTATCGGTAGACAGCCGGTCGACCGAAAATATAAAAGATAAACTATCGGTCGAAGGCCGGTAGACCACCGGTCGACTGGTAAGATACAGAGAGCAAACTAAAAACTTCGGTCGACTACCGGTAGCCTACCGGCGATCGACCGACAGACGTGCACACGGATACGTGCACTCTGCCAGATCTTCGGTCGACTGGTGGTATATTGCCGGTCGACCGGCTCAGGTCAAAAATCAAAATAGAAAGGGAATTTTGAGAGGAAAAATATTTTGATCAAAACTATTTTGAACAGGAAATCAGTATACAACATAAAAACAGATTTGTAGAAGGAAGAATTAGTGTTAAAGTATTTTTGTATATTTTATGAGGAATAAACTTGGAAATAGCATACGCGTGAAACGTGTGTGTTTGAGCTTCAAACCTACTCTCTATTCTTTAACATGCTATAAAGCTATAAAACAAAACCTAAGGACCTCTGAAGCAATCTTTGAGCCATCCAATGCCTTGCAAGTGCCTTCTCTTCTATGATCCTTCCTTGATGTCCAATTTGCCTTCATTGCTATATGGAACTTAGAAGTTTTTGCAAAAGCGAAGCGAATGAGCTCTAAACATGGTACAAAGCCTGAAATGCATCTTGATCAAATCATTAGTATCAAATAGCACTTATTTGGTTTGTTATCATCAAAACATAAAACAATGGAGAGTGTAACCTCTTGGGCCAACAATCTCCCCCTTTTTGATGATGACAAAACAAATAGGCTATTTACAAAAATATGGGAGGAGAAAACTCCCCCTCAAATTATGCTATATTTAAACATTATAAATATGCTCTAGATACCAATAATTGAAATGATAAAAAGAAATGATGCACCAATTATTGAAATCAACAATACAATACAAATGAACTTTAAAACTTGTACTTGATACCAAAAACACCAATTTAAACTTAAATCATAGAGATTCAAAAAAAACACATAAAAACTCATAAGTTCATATGGAACCAAGACCAAATGAACTTATTTTTGTACATGTAACTTATTCTCCCCTTTTTGTCATACATCAAAAAGGGTTATGAAAAACATGTTTAATCAATAATACACATATTAATTCTCCACAAATAAACGAAAATCTAGCAAAATCAAGTGGTTTTGTAAAAATATCGGCTAGTTGAAAATCGGTGGAAACATAATCAATATCAATATCACCTTTCTCAAAATGATCTCTAAGAAAGTGATATCTAATCTCAATGTGCTTGGTCTTACTATGTTGATTTGCATTTTTAGTTAAATGAATAGTACTAGTATTATCACAAAATATTTTAATATTTTTGTAATGCAAATCATAATCAAGGAGAGTATGTTTCATCCAAAGGACTTGTGCACAACAAGCCCCGCGGCAACATACTCCGCCTCGGCGGTTGATAGAGCTACGGAATTTTGCTTCCTAGAGGACCATGAAACAAGACAATTACCGAGAAATTGACATGTCCCACTAGTACTCTTTCTATCTACTCTACAACCCGCATAGTCGGCGTCCGAATAACTAATCATAGAAAAATCTATAGTTTTCGGATACCAAAGACCTAATCCAATCGTTCCCTTAACATATCGAATAATGCGTTTTACGGCAATTAAATGAGATTCTTTGGGACACGATTGAAATCTAGCACAAAGACACACACTAAACATGATATCCGGCCTACTTGCCGTTAAATATAAAAGACTACCTATCATGCTTCTAAACAATTTAATATCAACATTTTTACCTTGTTCGTCCTTATCAAGCTTGGTTGTAGTTGCCATGAGAGTGTTGTAAGTTTTAGCATCTTCAAGTCCAAACCTCTTCACGAGTTCCTTTGCATATTTGGCTTGGCTAATGAAGTTCCCATCTTGCAATTGCTTGACTTGGAGTCCAAGGAAGAAGTTGAGTTCACCCATGGAGGACATTTCAAATTCTTGTTGCATTACCTTTTCAAAATCCTTGCATAAAACTTCATTAGTAGAACCGAAAATTATATCATCAACATAAATTTGGACAATCAAAATATCATTATCAACATGCTTAGTGAATAGAGTAGTGTCTACTTTGCCTTTAATAAAATTGTTTGAAATAAGAAAACTTGAAAGCCTTTCATACCAAGCTCTTGGAGCTTGTTTCAAACCATATAAAGCCTTATCGAGTTTGAAAACAAAATCGGGATGAACATGATCAACAAAACCGGGAGGTTGAGCAACAAAAACTTCTTCATTAAGAAATCCATTTAAAAATGCACTTTTTACATCCATTTGAAAAAGTTTGAAATTTTTAAAAGATGCATAAGCTAGTGTTATCCGTATGGCTTCAAGCCGTGCTACGGGTGCAAAGGATTCCTCAAAGTCGATTCCCTAACTTGAGTGTAACCTTGGGCCACTAACCTAGCTTTATTCCTAATGACATTTCCGGACTCATCCAACTTATTCCTAAAGATCCACTTAGTACCAATTATTGGTCTATCGTGGGGCTTAGGAACAAGGTGCCAAACTTGGTTGCGCTCAAATTGATTGAGTTCCTCTTGCATGGCAAGCAACCAATATGGGTCCGTCTCGGCTTCGAGAATGCCTTTGGGTTCAAAATGAGAAATGAAAGCAAAGTTACCACATATGTCATGGAGTTTGGAGCGCGTTGTGACTCCTTTGGAAGCATCACCCAAAATGAGCTCCTTCGGATGATTTGTAGCGTATCTCCAAGCTTTGGGAAGTGGTTGCGCACTTTCCTCATTATCCTTTTGAACTTCACCTAAAGGTTCTTGCTTATCTTCTTGCGCGGGTGAGTCCTTCAAGGATAGTTTCTCCAAGCTTTCACCTAATGGTTCAAACTCTACAACATTCTCAACACACACATTAGATTCTTCAAACTTAGCATGCATGGTTTCTTCAATAGTAAGTGAAGATCTAATGAAAACTCTATATGCTTTGCTAGTAGAGGAATATCCTACAAAGATAGCCTCATAAGCTTTAGCATCAAATTTACCCAAATTCTCTTTAGTGTTCAAAACAAAACATTTGCATCCAAAAACTTTGAAATAGGAAACATTTGGTTTTCTAAAATGATACATTTCAAAAGAAGTTTTCGAAGAATTTTTGCATAAATAAATACGATTCGATATATAGCATGCGGTGTTTACGGCCTCGGCCCATAAATATTGAGGGAGGTCGTATTCACTTATCATTGTCCTAGCCATCTCTTGAAGTGTTCTATTTTCCTTTCTACAACTCCATTTTGTTGTGGAGTCCTAGGACAAGACATTTCATGCTTAATTCCCTTTCATCACAATAAGTCATGAAGAGTTGGTTAACAAACTCACCACCTCTATCACTCCTTATTCTCAAAATCGGAAAACCTTTTTCTTTTTCAACTCTTTTTCTAAAAATCTTAAAGTGAGAAAAAGTATGATCTTTATTTTGCAAAAAGAAAACCCAAGTAAATCGAGAGAAATCATCAACTAAAACAAATGCAAATCTACTTCCATTTAAGCTTTTAGTTTTAGTTGGTCCAAATAAATCCATATGAATTAATTCTAGAGGTCTAGTTGACATGATATCCTTGATTGGTTTAAAGGAAGACTTGGTTTGTTTCCCAAGTTGGCACGCACTACAAATGCGGTCTTTCTCAAAACTCAAGCAAGGAATACCCTTCACCAATTCCTTTGAATTAATTCTAAAAAGATGTTCAAAAGAAGCATGTCCTAATCTTCTATGCCAAAGCCATGAATTTTCATCAAAAGCATTTAAACACTTAGTAGAACACTCTACATTAAGCATGTCAATTATATAAACATTGTCATCACGAAAACCGGTCAAAATACAATCATTCGATTTAATATCAAAAATCTTGCAAGAAGTATCATCAAAAACAACTTTAAGACCACGATCACAAAATTGACTAATACTAAGTAAATTATGCTTCAAACCATCAACTAAAACAACATTCTCTATTATAGGAGATGTACCAATTTGGATATTACCGATACCAATTATCTTGCCTTTGGAATCATCCCCGAAGGTGACGGAGCCACCTTCCATGTACCTTGATAGGGTTGTGAAGTTGTTGATATCCCATGTCATGTGCCTCGAACAACCACTATCAAGGTACCACCGCTCCCTACGTCTTGGAGCCTTGGTGTGTACCTACATCAAACATTTTAGGACTTGATTTTGGTACCCACATTTTCTTGGGTCCATGAGGGTTAGAACCATTAACCCAAACAAGATTATTTGAGCTATGCAATTTATCATAACAAAATTTTGCTAAATGTCCATTTTTGCCACAATATGTGCATCTATACACTCTACCATATTTAAATGCATAATGAGTGTGTGTTTTGTGAGCATTGGCATTGTGAGCATGAAAAGATTTAGCATGAGAAGCATTAGAAGTATGAGCATGTGGAATCTTATCATGAGAAACTTTAGCATGAGATGTATGCTTTTTGGAAAATTTTTCTTCAAGTTTCTTTGTATTAAAAGCACAATCTTTTAAAACTTTTTCAAAATCACTCATTTTAGCTTTAAAAGAAGAAATTTCATTATTATCAACAATAGGGGTTTTACCCTTACAAGAAATCTTATAAGAATGAAATTCATTTTGAATGGAAATAAGATTAGAAGAAAGATCCTCTTTTTCTTGTGAAATCAAAGCAAGTTGAGATTTAAGAAAAGCAACTTCCTTTTGTAGTTTAAAACACTCCATTTTCTTGTTATCATAAGTTTCGGAAAGTTCTACAAAAGCATGCACTAGAACTTCCTTACTTAAATCATCATCATTATCATCTATAGATTCAAGAGTTTGAGGGGTTACCTTGGGTGTGTTTGCCATGAAACACATGTTTGCGGTGTCCGCCTTTTCTTCATCTTCGGACTCGCTTTCCGAATCCCAAGTGGCCTTGTAAGCCTTCTTTTCGTCTTGCTTTCTTGGCTTGAAGGAGGAAGTCATTTTCTTCTTGAATTCCGGGCAATCGGCCATGATGTGTCCGGGCTTGCGGCAATTGTAGCAAATGATCTTCGCTCCTCTTTACCTTCAAACTTTCTCCGGAAATTTTGCTTGTTCTTCCGGTACATCCTCTTGATGTTGCGCACGAGGAGGGAGAGCTCCTCATCTTCTTCTTCATCTTCATCTTCGTCTTCAATGGTGGAGGAAGAAGACTTGAAAGCGATAGACTTCTTCTTTGTTGGAGCCGCCTCTTCTCTTGCTTTCTTCTCCATCTCATAGGTTTTGAGGTTCCCTATGAGACTTATGATGTCCATCTCGTCTTTGTCGTTCAATTCCTTCAAGGTAGTAGACTTGATCTCCCAAGATGGAGGAAGAGCCCGTATCACCTTGCGTACCTTTTGGTCGTTGGAGATGATGTCACCTAATGAAGAAAGACCATTAGTGATTTTTGTGAAACGAGTAATCATGCAATCAATTGTTTCATCATCTAGCATCTTAAATGATTCATATTGAGACCGCAAGAGATCTACTTTGGCTCTCTTGACTTGTGAGGTCCCTTCATGCGTGACCAATAAGTGTTGCCACATCTCATAGGCGGATTGGCAATGAATAACACGTGTAAGGTCATCCTCATTCAAGGCGGTAAGAAGGGAGTTTTGGGCTTTTGAGTTAGCCTCATACATCTTAAAGTCAAGGTCGGTCCAAGTGCCCTCATCACCATCGGGTGCCTCATAGGGTTTGGTCAAGGATTTGGCAACTAAGCTACCTAGTGATTGCAAAAATATAGTCATCCTAACCTTCCAAATAGGGAAATTAAGGCCATCAAATTTAGGTGGAGATTTAATGTTGTCGGCCATGTTTACTAGTGTGTGTATGGATGAATGAAAATGTTGATTAGCAATATTTTAGGATCTCTCTAAGGATGTTAAGCCAAACCTAGAGTCCAAGCTCTGATACCAATTGAAAATCACCTAGAAGGGGGGTGAATAGGTGATTATGCTAATCTAAGGCCAATTTAAAAATTATGAAGCAAATGCAATGAGATGAATGAATGAATATGGCAATAGCAATCAAAAACACTAAGTAATAGCAATGGAAAGTAAACCAATCGCAAACACAAAGATATGTTATCGAGGTTCGAGCACCCAGCTCTACTCCCCGCCTTCCCCAGAAGGATTCTAGCTACTTTCACTATCACAAAGATCATTACAAATGGAGTACCCAACTCCTACAATTTCAGCACAATACAATTTCTAAGTAATCAAAAGATCACAAACTCTCTCTTTCAAATATCTCTTCCCTTACAAAGGTCCTTAGAGAATATTGAGAAGGAATGAAGCTCTTGTGTAAGTGAAGAAAGAAAATCAAATTCAGAGAGTATATCAAGAACACTTCTGAAAATGAATGAGAAATATCAGCACAAAAACAAGAAACAAGTTCTTTTGAAATATCCCAAACTTTTGAATTTTCTCTTGAATAATTGTTGTAAAGAAACTCTCCCCAAACACCCCTATTTATAGGAGAGGGCTAGGGTTTAGGGTTAGGAATTAATTACTGAAGATTAGGAAGTAATTAGTTCCAAATATACCCTCCAACGGATATTAATTAAGTTAAAACAGATTTAAAAATATGCCCGTTTTACTGTTCAACGGCCATATCGGTCGACTGGCCCGGTCGACCGATAGTTCAAAAATTTGACCGTTATGAACTATCGGTCGACTGGTACAGTCGACTGCTCCTGACTGAGACTCAAAACATGTACCGGTCGACTATCGGTAGACAGCCGGTCGACCGAAAATATAAAAGATAAACTATCGGTCGAAGGCCGGTAGACCACCGGTCGACTGGTAAGATACAGAGAGCAAACTAAAAACTTCGGTCGACTACCGGTAGCCTACCGGTCGACCGACAGACGTGCACACGGATACGTGCACTCTGCCAGATCTTCGGTCGACTGGTGGTATATTGCCGGTCGACCGGCTCAGGTCAAAAATCAAAATAGAAAGGGAATTTTGAGAGGAAAAATATTTTGATCAAAACTATTTTGAACAGGAAATCAGTATACAACATAAAAAAAGATTTGTAGAAGGAAGAATTAGTGTTAAAGTATTTTTGTATATTTTATGAGGAATAAACTTGGAAATAGCATACGCGTGAAAACGTGTGTGTTTGAGCTTCAAACCTACTCTCTATTCTTTAACATGCTATAAAGCTATAAAACAAAACCTAAGGACCTCTGAAGCAATCTTTGAGCCATCCAATGCCTTGCAAGTGCCTTCTCTTCTATGATCCTTCCTTGATGTCCAATTTGCCTTCATTGCTATATGGAACTTAGAAGTTTTTGCAAAAGCGAAGCGAATGAGCTCTAAACATGGTACAAAGCCTGAAATGCATCTTGATCAAATCATTAGTATCAAATAGCACTTATTTGGTTTGTTATCATCAAAACATAAAACAATGGAGAGTGTAACCTCTTGGGCCAACAAACTACATATGTTTTGCCATCATCAAAAAGGGGGAGATTGTTGGCCCAAAGGCCATTATCCCAGTTATTTTGATGATAACAAAACATATTTGTTATGTATTTAACATGTTTTATTTCAGAATATTTCAGGTTATTTAACAGGTTGTTTTTGACGGCTCTGCTAAAAGACTCACAAGTTTGGACGCCGCTAAAATGAAGATTCCCAAGCTACGCACAACTAGGATGCTTGGGATCAAGATGATGAAGTGAAGATCAAGACAAGATCAAAACGACAAAGAAAAACAAAATTTGTAATTGTATTTTTATTTTAGACATTTTGTCAAAACTAGATATTAGAAGTAGAGCTATGGGATCATCACACAGACACATTTCAGTTAGGCTTCAAAAAGATTTTTCAATTCCATTTCTAACTTAGTTTTAAAAGAGAACATATTTGAAAATACGCGTTTTAGAAAAACAATAGTTTTTGGAAAAACATTTTCATTGAAAAACAAGTTTGTGTTCAAAAGAATTTTATCAAACTACTTTTAACATGTTTGAAGTATGACACATGCTTATACTTCATGTTTTTACAAGTTCCAAAATCTTACCCAAAACCCAAAACCAAAACCAAGATTTTCTGGTTCTGGAAGTTCTGTTTTTTCAGAACTTACAGTGACCGGTCGACCGGCCCGGTCGACCGATGTGCACAATACTGTGCACGTCTATATCAGTCGACCGACCCGGTCGACCGAAGTTCTTTTACGTTTACGGGAGTTTTCGGTCGACCGGACCGGTCGACCGGTGAGCCCCAACGGTCATATTTTTGACCGTTGGCGGTCGACCGACCCGGTCGACCGGACTCTGTCAAAAGTTCTGACAGGTCCAACAGCTAGTTTTTCTGACTGTTTTTCTTTTTGGGATTTGTCTCCAACTAGTTTTTGAGGCTATTTTTGACCCCTATAAATAGAGGGTCACCTCATATTGATTAGACAACAATTGCAAAATATTTCATAAGAGTTTTACAAAGATTTTCAAAGCTTTCCTTCATAAAAGATTTTCCAAAGCCTAAATTTCCAACACCCAACTTGTGGCCTACTCTCTACCTTCTCTCTAGATTTTGCACACCACAATCCCAAGCTTTACATCTACATATTTGGTTCTAGGATTGTGCAAGTGAGCTTTTGTAAAGTGATCAAGTGTGATCACTCATTTCTTCTTGGAGTGAAGTTGTAGAGGCATCGGCCTCAAGGGAGCTAGTGAGCTTCGGGTGGTGTTGCGGCATCACAAGTGTAAGGGACAAGTGTGTCCTTGTATTGGCGATCCGGTGGGATCAACGATAGTAGTGCAAATCTTTCAAGTGTGAAGGCGGGGACGTAGAGCGTGGCTCGAACCTCGGAAACACATCCTTGCGTTTGCGTTTGATCAATTTTCTCTAACTCTACTCCTTTCAATTCTTGCACCTTAATTGTTGTATTTATTGCAAGTCTTTATTTGTGCTATTTGTGTGTGAAAGTTTTAATTCCGCAAAATTGCCTTAATTCATATAGCCATCACCTATTCACCCCCCCTCTAGGTGATTTCAGATTGATGTGGTGAAGTTCGACGGTAAAAACAACTTCGTTATGTGAAGATGTGAGGTGATGGATGCATTGACGACATCAAACCTCGAAGACACTCTACGGTTGGAGAAAAAGCGCGATTCTACTACTGAAGAAGATTGGGAAAAGATGAACCAGACGACGTGTGGCTTGATAAGGTCTTGTTTGACACAAGACATCAAGTATCATGTGTTGCATGAAACATTTGCGAGGCAGCTGTGGGAGATCCTGGAGAAAAAGTATCTGACAAAAAGCGTCGAATCGCGGTTGCAGTTGAAGAGAAGGCTTTATTGTTTCCAGATGAAGAGGGGAATCTCCGTAGACGAACACATGAATAGCTACATAAAACTTCTTACAGACATGGTTAATGTGGATGTGAAGATCGACGAAGAGGATAAGGCGGTAATTCTATTGAATTCTTTTCCTGAAGAAGAGTATGAGACCTTTACTCTTACATTGATCAATGGTAGACAATTACTAAGCTACAATGAGGTGTCTGCTACTCTTGTGAATTATGAAGTAAGGAGGCAAAACAAATTTTCTTCTTCAGGGAGCACAACAACAGAGGCGTTAGCGGTAAGGCAGGAGTTCCAATCGGAAGGACAGAGGCAATCAGGGAAGATCGAAGTCCAGATCAAGATTCAGAGATCTGAAGAAGAACCAGTGCGCCTTATGCAAGGAGCTAGGCCGCTGGAAGATTAATTGTCCGAGGGCCAAAAGTAAGAAGGAGTTGAAGACTGAGGCAAATCTCGCACAGGTGGTCAATACTCATGCCAGTACTTCACAGGCAGATAGATCGAATTCAGACTTATCAGTATTTTCTTTCTCTATTGCTACTCCTATTGTTGGTTACTCAGATAATTCTGAGTGGATCTTAGATACAGGAGCTACCTATCATGTGTGCCCGAACAGGGATTGGTTTTCTAAGTTTGAGAATTTAGATGGATGTTACACGATCATAGGTGACGATCATCTGTGTAATGTGAAAGGGATAGTTGGGATAGTTCGCGTCAAGATGTTTTATGAGATAGTACGAGAATTGAAGGAAGTGAGGTATGTGCCTCAACTCAAAGGAATCTTATCTCGGTTGGTGCTTTGGAAACGTTGGGTCTTGTGGTATTCATGCGAGATGGTGTTCTCAAGATAACCAAAGGCTTAATGGAGGTTATATGTACGCCAGAACAATCTTTACTACTTGAAGGGTAGTACAATTATAGGTCGGGTGAAGACTTCTATTTCTTCAGATAATGTTTACACATAGGTCTGGCAGATGAGGCTCAGATACAGAGGTGAAAAGTCTTTGCAAGCTCCAGCAAAGAAGGGATCATTGGAAGGTGCATCTACCTGCAACATGGAATTGGGTAAACATGACGTTCTGAAAATGAAAAAGTTGAAATTCAGCACCACTAACCACTCTAAAGGTCTTCTTGATTGTGTTCACTTAAGTATTCAGGGACTTGCTAAGACTGCATCGCTTGGAGGTCATAGGTACTTTGTCTCTTTTATTGATAATTTATCTAGGCATTGTTGGATATATCCCATGAGACAAAGGTTTGAAGCCCTAGGTATGTTGGTAAAGTAGAAGGATATGATTGAAAAGCAGACTGGTAGGAAGATCAGGAAGCTTCAAATTAGTAATGTTGAAAGATAAAAGAACTAATTCCTACAATTTGGCCAGAACACTGGTATTGATACTCACTTCACAAATGTATTACATGGGTAGGCTAAGGAGATCAACCATTCCTTACTGGAGAAGGCTCGGTATTTGCTGTCTAATGTACGATTAGACAAATCATTTTGGGCTGAGGCGATTATGTATGCTAGCCATCTCATAAATGGATTGTCATCAACTGCGATAGGAGGTAAAACTCCACTAGAAATTTGATCTGAGAAAGCTGCTCAAGATCATGATTTGTTGCGGGTATTTGGAAGTCCGACCTACTTAGTGCCAAAGATGGCAAAGTGAATCTGCGAGCAAAGAAGTTTGTGTTTTTGGGTGTCAAAAGAAATATAAAAGGCTACAGGTTATGGGACCCCGAAAGCAAGAAGATCGTGTTGAGTCAGCATGTCACGTTTGATGAAACTTCAGTGATGAAGTCTACTATCTCTCAGCAGGTGGAGAGGACGAAGACTAAAGAAGTATCGCAGCGGGTGGAGGTTAATGCTACTCCACTATCTCCAGTTGGTTCGGTATCAGTGAGGATTTTACCGGATGTGATACCGGGTGAAGATCATGTAGCCAGTTGTGATGCTGAACATGTTGAAGACATCGATGAGAATGTCGAATTATTTGCAGCAATTAGAGCCAAGATAAAACCACAAAAGTGAGTGAAGAAGCATGAATCTCAAGCTTGTGACCGCGACAAGCTCAAGTTGAAGGTTGTTCTCCATGACGGTAGTAAGGAGGTTCATATTGAAATCACCTAGAGGGGGGTGAATAGGTGATAATGCTAATCAATGCACAAATTTAAAATGTTATGATGCAACGATCACCCGAAACAAGATTAGAAGCCGAATACCCCGTGAAGAGCTCTGAATTCCTTCTTCGTGATTCCTCTAGATAAGAGTTTGAGGTGCGCAATGCAATCTTGTTGTATGAGTATTGATCGACAATATAGCAATGAATATAAAGCAAGTAAATGAAACAAGTAAACCAATCGCAAACACAGAGAGTTGTTTCGAGGTTCGAGCACCCAGCTCTACGTCCCCGCCTTCACCCAGAAGGATTTCTAACCACTATAACTTCCACAAAGGATTGCAACCACAATGGAGTACCCAACTCAATCACACTCCTCTAGTCCAGAGGTAGTGGAGCCACAAATACATTGATATCTTGGTGATCAAAAGACCACAAACTCTCTTTTGAAAAAACTCTTTCCTCTACAAAAACCCTAGAGAATAATGTGTAGGATTGAAGATCAAGTTTTGTAAGTGAAAAAGAAAATAAAGTTGAACAGAATTTTAAATCAAAAACTTTAGTAAAAAGAGAGAATTTTGAGCACAAAAACTGAGAGCAAAAACTTCTTTTGAAAGACTTAAACTTGATTTCTTTTTGCAAAGGATTGTTATAATCACCTCAACCCTAATCATCCCTATTTATAGGATAAAGGTAGGGATTAAAGAGTAAACTGTTATAATGAAAAATTAGGAAAGATTAGACCCAAATCCAGCCCTCAAATTCGTTTAGAGAAGAAAACAACGTTTTAAAACGTGTTTAATAAACTAGCCGTTAGGGCTGAAATCAAGCTCACGGTCGATCGGCCGGTCGACCGATTTTTCAAAAAAATAACTGTTGCTAGCCCACGGTCGACCGCCCGGTCGACCGTAACAAACAGAAACATGGGTGCTTACAGTCGGCCGAAGCTCGGTCGACCGACATGGGGTCCGGTCGACCGCCCAGTCGACCGGGAAACGTGCACACATGCACGCACCCAAACGGTCAGAAGCGCGGTCGACCGGCCGGTCGACCGTTCTGACCTGAAAGAGAGCCGGTCGACCGTCCGGTCGACCACAACACGCCAAAAACAGTTCTTTAGAAAATGGTTTTGAAAATCTTGATAATTTTCAAATTAATTTTGATCAAGACTTGATATACTATATAAAATAGAGTTTGTAAGTATTAGAATATGTTTAAAAATATTTTATATATAGGAGAAATATCTTTTAGAAAAATCATGTGCAAAATCTTGTGTGTGGGGAATATTGAGCTTCAACACTATACACTATTCTTTAACACACTAAAAAATAAAAAACTGAGAAAGCAAGTCTCTAAGCCGCTTTACACCAAGGTAGAGCCTTCTCTTCTATGAAAACGTCCTCTTGCGCCATTTGCCTTTTAGCATCAAAATTCCTTGCAATAGTTTAGAAAGGCCATCATGACTAGTACAAACCTGAAACTCATTTTAAACAACTTATTAGTACCAAATAGCTTCTATGTGTTTTGTTATCATCAAAACTTAAACAAATAGAGAGTGTAACCTTTTGGGCCAATAATCTCCCCCTTTTGATGATGACAAAACATATAGGCTATAACACAAGATATAAAAGGGAGGTAAAAGCTCCCCCTCAAATAATGCTATATTAAACAAGTATAAAACGAGAATTTTGAAATTTGATTTAAGCATCAATAAGACACCATAAAACACCAAATCCTAACACATATTTCTCCCCCTTTTTGTCATACATCAAAAAGGGATATATTAGCAAGAAAACTTCCTTATTCAACAACACAAACATTAAGTTCACCACATATAAAAGAAAATCTATTATAGTCAAGTGGTTTAGTGAAAATATCGGCAAGTTGAAAATCGGAAGAAACATAATCAATATCAATATCACCTTTCTCAAAATGATCTCTAAGTGATATCGAATCTCAATGTGCTTGGTCTTACTATGTTGATTTGCATTCTTAGTCATTTGAATAGTACTAGTTGAAATCACCTAGAGGGGGGTGAATAGGTGATGGCTATATAAAAAGACAATTATGCGGAATTTAAAAACTATTTAAACAATCTACACAATTAAATGACTGGCAAGAAAATACACAATTTATATGAGCAAGTAAAAGAGAGATAGAATTTAGAGAGATTTGATCAAACGCAAACACAAGGAATTTTCCGAGGTTCGAGCCACGCTCTACGTCCCCGCCTTCACACTTGAAGGATTTCCACTATTGGTGAACCCACCGGATCCTCAATACAAGGACACACTTGTCCTATCTCTCGGTGTCGCAATAACACTTTGAAGCACACCCGCTTGCTTGAGGCCGATGCCTCTACAACTTCGCTCAAGAATAAAGTTAATCACACTTGATCACAAAAGGCTCACTTTGCACAATCCTATAACCAATATGAAAGAGATGATACTTGGGATTGTGAGTGCAAATGACTAGAGAGAAGTAGAGAGGTTTGCTTCAAGAAAGTGTTGGAAACTTTTGGCTTAGAGAGAAAATCTTTTTCTAAAATGAAAGGCTTTTGAAAACTTGTAAATCTTATATGTAAATCTTGTTCTTTTTTTGTTTGTAAAATAGTCCCACTATTTATAGGGGAAGGAAAACAGCCTACACAGCTCAATAGAGTCGTTAGGGTGAATCCTAACAAAATCTGTCCAGAAAAATAGAGCTGTTGGAGTCTGTCAGAATTTCGGACAGGTAACGGTCGGCCGGGTCGGCCGACCGCCAACGGTCATAAATTCGACCGTTGGGGAGAGACGGTCGACCGCCGGGTCGACCGCAGCTCTGCCTGAGAGTGGAACTCTCTTACGGTCGGCCGATCCGGTCGACCGAAATAAACAGAGAGCACTGACATTGATCTCGGTCGACCGGGCGGTCGGCCGACGTGCACACATGCACAGCCGTGCATGTCGATCGAGTGGGTCGGTCGACCGGACTATGTCAGGTCTGTTTTCCAGAGATTGCCAAAGGGAATTTTTGGTTGAAAACATTTTGGATCAAGGATCTATAAAATAAGGTTCTATGACTTTATAAATACAGAGTGTGATCATAGATCAACACCCAAACATGTTAGAACATTATTTGATGAAAATCCTTTTGATAAATGGAAAAGGGGTGTTTCTAAAAATTTTTTTTCCAAAACATAGTTTTTCCAAACTAAGTTATAAAATTTTGTTCTAAAAATTATTTTGAAGCCATGAAGCAATACTAAGTGTGTGTGAGTGACAATCCCAAGTATTCTACCTCTATCATCTAGGTTTTGACAAAATCATCTAAAAATAAAAACTAAAATGAAAAATACAAATCTTGAGTCTTCTCTTTGTTTGATCCTTGAGCTCTTCTACTGTGCTAGGCTCGTGTATCCAAATCCTTTGCGGCGTCCAAAAGGCGTGAGTCTTGAGTTGGAGCCGTCAAATCAACTATCATGTTTTCCTGAAACTTATGTAAACAAAATTATTAAACACATAACTAAATATGGTTTGTTATCATCAAAATATCGGGCTAATGGCCTTTGAGCCAACAATCTCCCCCTTTTTGATGATGACAAAACATATATAGTTATCTCCAATATTTTGGGTAGAGACTTCAAGTGAAGCTCCCCCTCAACACATGCATATATCAAAGAGATACTCAGGCATAAATAAATAGCACAAATAGTATATGGAAATGAAACACATGCTAATCAACCATACACATGTCCATACATGCCATAAAAAATATCTCATGTTCATACAAAGACATAAACATAACACATGTCCACACAATACAAAATACTACAACCCAAAATAAATAAAGTACTACAAGCCCTAAAGAGTCTCATAAAATATCTCTCATAAATAACTCTCCCCCTTTTTGACATCATCAACAAAGGGGAAAATCACTCCTCATCGTCAGACTCGTACTCCTCAGACGAGTCGTCCTCATCACCCGCAGCAACCTCTGCATCCTTCTTAGCCATAACATCATCATCATCATCATCATCTGAAACCTCCTCCTCTGGATCGATCGCTGCAACACCTGGCTGTGGTGCTGGAGGAGCAGAAGGGGCCCTGGCTGGAAATGGAGGGCCGGAGGAAGGAAGCGGTCGGGCAAACGGCGTAGGATCTGGGGCTCGCATATCGTACTTCACGTAGAGTGCGCCAAATTGCGTATCCATGTATCGCATGGAATCAACAAAGTAGCACATGTCGTTGCGAAGTCCCTGATAGCGAGTGTCCATCTCCTCACGATATGCCGCTATCTCCGCAGAAATCTGGGTCTGGCGCTGCTGGATCTCAGCGGAAATCAAAGAATGATGCTCCTGGAACTGAGCTCGTAGCTCAGAAGAAATGAAAGCCTGGAGGTCTGAGGGAATAGATGACCCTGGAGCAGAAGAAGACCCTGGAATAGAAGAAGACCCTGGAACATGAGTAGGAGGAATAGGAGGCTGCTCGGGAGAAGGATGACGCATCCCAGCTTGCATCCTTTTCAGGAGAGTGCTGTTCAGGTTCACAGAGGGGTCTGTGGGTCTCACAGAGGACAAATCAAAATCAAGTTGTTTCAGAAGATATGAAATAATCATCCCATAAGGCAAGTGCCTAGTGGGAACAAAAACATGATCTGAAGTCATGTGAGAGATGATGAACCGGGGGATATTTATCTTAATGCCTTTCAGAAGGCAATAAACAATCAATGGGACAGGTCCCCTGGCGTGACTATATTCACTAGATTTGGGCAGGATGTTATAAAAGACAAATTTAGCGAGAACTTGAGCAGTGAGGGTGTAGTATCTCACTTCCTCATTTCTTACTAAACCGGGGTTGTCATCCCCGTGGAGCAAAGTTGACGCGGTGAGCGCAGACTCACCGGCCGGATATTCGAAGTCCTGAAGGTCAAAAGAATAGACATCAACTCCCCCACAGGAGAGATGCAACAGATCAGCAAATTCTTGGAGAGAGATATCTATGTCTCTCCCAAGTACTCTTGACCTAACCCTGTTACCCTCATAAGATAAATTGGTGTAGAAATATGGAATAAGTGAGGTGTAAACGGGTTCCCTAATAGACATGAATTGATCCAGAGAGTTGTTCCTCAAAATCTGTGGTATATTAAGGTGTTCAAAATCTTGAAGAACCACACATCTACAAGAAATTATAGTTCTCTCTGAAAGGAGAATGTATCGATGTTCTGCATGGGTGGAAACAAAAGGAGATTTGGTTTTGGTAGAGGAAGAAGGGGCTATGGACTTTCCCTTCTCGGATCTAGATCTTTTAGGCATATTTAGGTTGAAATGTTAGATCTAGGTCAAAATAGAAAAATAACAAGGTGAGGGCTTGATCTAGTCTAGATGAAGGAAGGATCTTAACAAAAATAAGATGGATAACAAGATTGAAAGCAAGATCTAAGGAAAAATATGATTTTTACCTTGAAGGATTGAAGATCAAGAGCCTCCAATCTGAAATTCCTTGAGAAAACACGTAGATCAGGCCTGAGACTGAAGATCCAGGAAATTTTTAGAAGTTTTAGGGTTGGATTTGAGTTGGGATGAGATGGATTAGGGTTGTTAGGGTTTTAGAGAGAGGAAATGTGAGAGGTCGGCGGAGGTGAGAGAGTGAAAATGAGATAAAGGACTTTAAATAGTGATGGGTAAAAAGCAGTTTCCCGTCGCCCGGTCGGCCGGTTCGGTCGGCCGAATTTAACCGAGAGCACTGACAGATAAGTCGGTCGACCGCTCCGGTCGGCCGTCCACAGACAAAAAATAAAAATTTCTCCAGGCAAGGTCGGTCGGCCGCTTCGGTCGGCCGGTCTTGCCCAAAACAGATAGCAGCAAACTAGTTAAGAAAAAATATTTATCTTATACTTTTAAAATTAACAGTAAAGGATATTTTCATCAAAAAGTTTTTAAACAAATTTTTTTTAATCATATTGGTCATAAAAATCAACAAAACTTTATACCTATTTTATTATTTATTTTATTTATAAATAAAGCCAAATTTTAGAGATGTTGAAGCCGAATACCCGGTTAAGGGTTCTGTACTTCTCCTCGAGATTCCTCTAGATATGAGTTGAGGCGCGCAATTGCCATCTCTATGTATTTGCTTTTTAAAAATGTTTTAAATATTTATTTAGTTTTTACAAAAAACACATATACAATCAATCTAGACATGTGGACATACAAGATTATATGTTAGTATAAAACAAAAACATACATATACGCATGATGGAAGTGCAAGTTTACTCTAACATTTATCAATACAACAACATGGTAAACTAGCAATCCTATGAATATATATATAAACAAAATAAAACTTTTAAATGGAGAAATTACCAAAACCGAGTGCTTTCTCCAAAATAGGTGCCTCCATGATAGCGATGCAAGCGACGATATGTTCGTTAGGCATTGTTGCATCCACCACCCGGGCACCGTCTCCCCCTAAGTCTTGGAGGATGAAGACCCACCTGTATCAACTAAATTGGGTGTGTCTTTTGGTACCCATATCTTTTTGGGTCCTTTAGGGTAAGTACCGGGGCGAACCCAAACATATTTATTTGACATGTTAAGCTTAGCAAAACAAAAATTTTCTAAATGGCCTTTGCGGCCACAATGAGTGCAAACATAAATCCTACCACTACCATACATGAAAGCATGTTTGTGAGTGTGTGCATGTTTCCGTGCATGTTGATGGTGAGTGTGTTTCCCTTGGGTTATTCCTTTGGGAAACCTAGAAGCAAATTTATTTAAATCAAATGCACATTTTTTAAGTGTTGAGTCCAAAACATCAACCCGTTTTTGGATCTCAATAAATTCATTTTTGTTACAAGATGAAATGGGGTTTTTTCCTTTAGAAGATATTTTATAATTTTCAAAGTCCTTTTTCATCTTTACAAAAGAGTTTTCTAAGTTATTTTTCTCTTTTAAAACAAGATCAAATTTATTTTTCAAAGATTCATTTTCCCTTTTTAATTTCTTATTTTGAGATTGTGAAATCTCATACCTATGTTGTAATTCTTTAAAAAATTGTGCTACTTCATCCATAGTCAATTCATCATCTTCTATGGAGTTATCAAGAATTACCTTGGTTGCATCCTCCCCATGTGCCATGAAGCACATGTGTGCGGCGTCGTTCTCCTCTTCGGATTCTGACTCCGAATCGTCCCAAGTAGCCACCATTGCTCTCTTCTTCTTTGGCCCATTCTTTGATGTAGTTGCTTGGAGAGCGGGGCAATCGACTATGAGGTGACCGATCTTCTTGCAATGAAAGCAAGGACCCGGCTCCTCTCTTTTTCTTTCAAATCTTCCTTGAGGTTTCCCTCTTCGGAAGTTGCTTTGCCTCCCCTTCTTGTAAAACATCTTGCCCACCTTCCAGATGAGCATGGCAAAGTCCTCATCGTAGTCTTCCGATGAGTCCTCCTCGTCATGGGTGGATGGAGTGGCTTTGAAAGCAAGGACTTTCTTCTTTGGCGCTTCCCTTTCTTCTCTTACTTTCATCTCCATCTCATGCGTTTTGAGATTTCCGATGAAGCCGAAGAAGTCCATCTCCTCCCTATCGTTGAGCTCTTTGAGGGTGGTTGCCTTGACTTCCCAAGCTTTGGGAAGAGCTCTAATGACCTTCCTTATCTTTTGCTCATTGTCGATCGTATCACCTAAAGAAGATAAAGCATTAGTTATTTTGGTGAAACGAGTGAGCATATCATCAATACTTTCATTTTCAAGCATGTAAAAATTCTCATATTGAGAACGAAGCAAGTCAATCTTAGATATCTTGACTTGGGATGTTCCCTCATGAGTAACAATCAAAACATTCCACACTTCAAATGCGGATTTACAGTTAATGATGCGTGAAAGGTCATCTTCATTAAGGGCTTGAGTTAAAGCATATTGAGCCCTAGCATTGGCCTCATAGTCCTTGGTGGTGTCCTCGGACCATGTTCTCTCATCGGTGAGAGGTTCTACAAAATCTTTGGTTATGGCCCTAGCTACTCTAACTCTTAGGGACTTAAGAAATAAGGTCATCTTGACCTTCCAAATGGGGAAGTTCAAGCCATCAAATTTGGGTGGGGACTTGATGCTAGAAAAGTCAAGGGATGCCATGAATACAAAGGTATAATGCACAAACAAATATAAATGCACAAAAATATAGCCAAATACAAGGATCTCCCTAAGGTGGTTAAACCAAATGTAAGGGTTAGGCTCTGATACCAATTGAAATCACCTAGAGGGGGGGTGAATAGGTGATGGCTATATAAAAAGACAATTATGCGGAATTTAAAAACTATTTAAACAATCTACACAATTAAATGACTTGCAAGAAAATACACAATTTATATGAGCAAGTAAAAGAAAGATAGAGTTTAGAGAGATTTGATCAAACGCAAACACAAAGAATTTTTTCGAGGTTCGAGCCACGCTCTACGTCCCCGCCTTCACACTTGAAGGATTTCCATTATTGGTGATCCCACCGGATCCTCAATACAAGGACACACTTGTCCTATCTCTCGGTGTCGCAACAACACTTTGAAGCACACCCGCTTGCTTAAGGCCGATGCCTCTACAACTTCGCTTAAGAATAAAGTTGATCACACTTGATCACAAAAGACTCACTTTGCACAATCCTATAACCAATATGAAAGATATGATACTTGGGACTGTGAGTGCAAATGACTAGAGAGAAGTAGAGAGGTTTGCTTCAAGAAAGTGTTGGAAACTTTTGCTTAGAGAGAAATCTTTTTCGAAAATGAAAGGCTTTTGAAAACTTGTAAATCTTATATGTAAATTTTGTTCTTTTTTTGTTTGTAAAATAGTCCCACTATTTATAGGGGAAGGAAAACATCCTACATAGCTCAATAGAGTCGTTGGGGTGAATCCCAACAAAATCTGTCCAGAAAAATAGAGTTGTTGGAGTCTGTCAGAATTTCTGACAGCTAACGATCGGCCGGGCCGGCCGACTGCCAACCGTCATAAATTCGACCGTTGGGGAAAGACGGTCGACCGCCGGGTCGACCGCAGCTCTGCCTGAGAGTGGAACTCTCTTACGGTCGGCCGATCCGGTCGACCGAAATAAACAGAGAGCACTGACATTGATCTCGGTCGACCGGGCGGTCGGCCGACGTGCACACATGCACAGCCGTGCACGTCGGTCGAGTGGGTCGGTCGACCGGACTCTGTCAGGTCTGTTTTCCAGAGACTGCCAAAGGGAATTTTTGGTTGAAAACATTTTTGGTCAAGGATCTATAAAATAAGGTTCTATGACTTTATAAATACAGAGTGTGATCATAGATCAACACCCAAACATGTTAGGACATTATTTGATGAAAATCCTTTTGATAAATGGAAAAGGGGTTTTTCTAAAAATTTTTTTTCCAAAACATAGTTTTTCCAAAACTAAGTTATAAAATTTGTTCTAAAAATTATTTTGAAGCCATGAAGCAATACTAAGTGTGTGTGAGTGACAATCCCAAGTATTCTACCTCTATCATCTAGGTTTTGACAAAATCATCTAAAAATAAAAACTAAAATGAAAAATACAAATCTTGAGTCTTCTCTTTGTTTGATCCTTGAGCTCTTCTACTGTGCTAGGCTCGTGGATCCAAATCCTTTGCGGCGTCCAAAAGGCCTGAGTCTTGAGTTGGAGCCGTTAAATCAACTATCATGTTTTCCTGAAACTTATGTAAACAAAATTATTAAACACATAACTAAATATTGTTTGTTATCATCAAAATATCGGGCTAATAGCCTTTGGGCCAACACTAGTATTATCACAAAATATTTTTATATGGTCATAATGCAAATCATAATCAAGGAGAGTATGTTTCATCCAAAGGACTTGTGCACAACAAGCCCCGCCGCAACATACTCCGCCTCGGCGGTTGAGAGGGCTACCGAATTTCGTTTCTTGGAAGACCATGAAATAAGACAATTACTAAGAAATTGACATGTTCCACTAGTACTCTTCCTATCCAGTCTACAACCCGCATAGTCGGCATCCGAAAAACTCGTCATTGAGAAATCTCCGATTTTCGGATACCATAGACCCATTCCAATAGTGCCCTTAATATAACGAATAATGCGTTTTACTGTAATTAAATGAGATTCTTTGGGACACGATTGGAATCTAGTACAAAGACACACACTAAACATAATATCCGGCCTACTAGCCATTAAATACAACAAACTACCAATCATGCTTTTATATAATTTTATATCAACACACTTACCTTGGTCATCCTTATCAAGCTTGGTGGTGGTAGCCATGTGAATGTTGCAAATTTTTGAATCTTCAAGCCCAAATTTCTTGATGAGTTCCTTGGAGTACTTGGCTTGACATATGAATATCCCATCACGCATTTGCTTGATTTGGAGTCCAAGTAAATAGTTCAATTCACTCATTATAATGACATCTCAAATTCACGTTGCATGCATTTTTCAAACTCCTTGCAAAGTAACTCATTAGTAGAACCAAATATTATATCATCAACATATATTTGAATTATAAGAATGTCACTATCAACATGTTTAGTAAATAATGTGGTGTCTACTTTGCCTTTAATAAAATCATTTGAAAGAAGAAAACTAGAAAGCCTTTCATACCAAGCTCTTGGAGCTTGTTTTAAACCATACAATGCTTTTTCAAGTTTGAAAACAAAATTTGGATGAACATGATCTACAAAACCGGGAGGTTGTTCAACATAAACTTCCTCATCAATAAAACCATTTAAAAATGCACTTTTTACATCCATTTAAAAAAGTTTAAAATTTTTAAAAGATGCATAAGCTAGTGTGATCCGTATGGCTTCAAGCTGTGCTACGGGTGCAATGGTCTCCTCAAAGTCGATTCCTTCAACTTGAGTGTAACCTTGGGCCACTAACCTAGCCTTATTTCTAATAACATTTCCTGACTCATCTAACTTGTTCCTAAAAATTCACTTAGTACCAATTATTGATCTATTATGGGGTCTAGGAACAAGGTGCCAAACTTGGTTGCGCTCAAATTGATTGAGCTCTTCTTGCATAGCTAGCAACCAATATGAGTCACCCTCAGCTTCGAGAATGTTTTTGGATTCAAAATGAGATATGAATGCAAAATTCTCACACAAATCATGGAGTTTGGAGCGAGTGGTTACCCCTTTTGATACATCACCTATGATGAGATCTTTGGGATGATTTGTAGCGTATCTCCAATCTTTAGGAAGTGGTTTAGATTTTTCCACTTCATCCTTTTGAACTTCACCAATGGGTTCTTGCTTTTCTTCTTGGATGGGTGAGTCCTTCAAGGATATTTTCTCCATGTCCTCACCTAATGAGTCAATCTCTACAACATTCTCAACAATAGCATTAGATTCTTCAAATTTAACATGCATAGATTCTTCAATAGTATGAGCTGATTTATTGAATACTCTATATGCTTTGCTAGTACTAGAATATCCAACAAAGATTGCTTCATAGGCCTTAGCATCAAATTTACCCAAATTATCTTTAGTATTCAAAACAAAACACTTGCATCCAAAAACTTTAAAGTATAAAACATTTGGTTTTCTTAAATGATAAATTTCAAAAGAGGTTTTGAAAGTATTTTTAAACAAATAAATACGGTTTGATATGTAGCATGCGGTGTTTACGGTCTCGGCCCATAAGTATTGAGGGAGCCCATATTCACTTATCATAGTCCTAGCCATTTCTTGAAGAGTTCTATTCTTCCTTTCAACTACTCCATTTTGTTGTGGAGTTCTAGGACATGACATTTCATGCTTAATTCCCTTTTCATCACAATAAGTCATGAAGAGTTGGTTAACAAACTCACCACCACTATCACTTCTTATCCGTAAAATCGAAAATCCTTTTTCTTTTTCAACCCTCTTTCGAAAAATCTTAAAATGCGAAAAAGTTTGATCTTTATGCTCCAAAAAGAAAACCCAAGTGAAACGAGAAAAATCATCAACTAAAACAAAAACATATCTACTTCCATTTAAGCTTTTAGTTTTAGTTGGTCTAAAAAGATCCATGTGAATCAATTCTAATGGCCTAGTTGACATGATATCCTTGATTGGTTTGAAAGAAGACTTGGTTTGTTTCCCAAGTTGGCACGCACCACAAATGCGATCTTTTTCAAACTTCAAACAAGGAATATCCTTCACCAATTCCTTAGAATTAATTCTAGAAATGTGATCAAAAGATGCATGTCCTAATCTTCTATGCCATAACCATGAAATCTCATCAAAAGCATTCAAGCATTTAGTAGAACAATCTAAATTAAGCATGTCAATAATATAGACATTATTTTCACGAAATCCAGTGAGAATACAATCATTGGTTTTACAATCAAAAATTTTGCAAGAAGATTCATCAAACGCAACTTTGAGACCACGATCACATAGTTGATTTATACTAAGCAAGTTATGTTTAAGCCCATCAACATGAACAACATTTTCTATTAAAGGAGATGCACCAATTTTAATGTTACCTATACCGATGATGATGCCCTTGGAGTCATCTCCGAAGGTGACGGTGCCACCTTCAACGTACCTTGATAGGGTTGTGAAATTGTTGATGTCGCATGTCATATGCCTTGAACGACCACTATCAAGATACCACCGCTCCTTACGTCTTGGAGCCTTGGTGTGTACCTACATCAAATAATTTAAGACTTGATTTTGGTACCCATATTTTCTTGGGTCCTAAAGAGTTAGTGTTTCGAACCCACACAAGATTATTCGTACTATTTATATGATCATAGCAAAATTTAGCTAAATGGCCATTCCGGCCACAATAAGTTCATTTATAAATTCTTGCATATTTAAACGCATAATGAACATGTGGCTTACGAACATGTGAATTGTGAGCATGAGTAGTTTTAACATGAGTGACATGTGATGTATTGGCATGATGAGCATGAGTTGTTTTATCATTTTTAGCATGTAGAGTGTGCATATGCTTCTTTGAAAATATTTCTTCTAATTTAGTAGTGTTAAAAGCACATTCTTTTAAAACATTTCCAAAATCATTGATTTTAGTTTTAACAAGGATAATTCATTTTCATCAATTTTGAAAATTTAGCTTTACAAGCAACTCTATAAGCATCAAAATCTCTTTTTGTTGAAATAAGATTAGAAGAAAGTTCATCCTTTTCTTTTGAAGAAATTGTAAGTTGATTTAAGCATCTCAATTCCTTTTTCAATTTTGAACACTCTACCTTTTTATCATCAAAACTTTCTGAAAGTTCAACAAAAGCATGTACTAACATTTCTATACTTATTTCACTTTCTTCATCAAGTGGTTGAGTGGTTACCTTGGGTATGTTTGCCATAAAACACACATTTGCCGTGTCGACTTCATCTTCAGATTCACTTTCCGAATCCCAAGTGATTTGTATACCTTCTTTTAATCGGCCTCTTTTGCTTCAAGGAGGAGGTCATCTTTTTCTTGAAATCTGGACAATCGGCCATGATGTGTCCGGGTTTTCGACAGTTGTAGCATATGATCCTTTTCTCCTCCTTCCCTTCCCATCGCTTTCTATAGTTGAGCTTAATATTGCGGTACATTCTCTTTACATTTCTCACAAGGAGAGATAGCTCTTCATCCTCTTCTTCATCTTCTTCATCATCATAGTTGGTAGAGGAAGACTTGAAAGCTATGGACATTTTCTTTTGAGGTACCGCATCTTCTCTAGCCTTCTTCTCCATCTTATGAGTCTTTAGATTTCCGATAAGACTTATGAGCTCCATCTCATCTTTGTCATTCAACTCCTTCAAGGTGGTAGCTTTGATTTCCCAAGACGAAGGAAGAGCACGAATCACTTTACGCACCTTTTGGTCGTTGCTTATATCATCACCTAGAGAAGAAAGAGTATTTGTAATCTTAGTAAACTTGGTAATCATATCATCAATAGATTCATCTTCTAGCATTTTAAAACTTTCAAATTGGGAACGCAAGAGATCTATTTTAGCTCTCTTGACTTGTGATGTTCCCTCATGAGTGACCAATAAGTGTTGCCAAATCTCATTGGCGGATTTGTAATGGATAACCTGTGTTAGATCATCCTCATTCAAAGCTAAAAGTAGGGCATTTTGAGCCTTTGAATTAGCATCAAATTCCTTGAAGATAAGTTCGGACCAAATGTCCTCCTCACTTTCGGGTCTACTATAAGGCTTGATCAAGGACTTAGCAACTAGACTATCTAGAGATTGTAGAAAAATAGTCATCCTAACTTTCCATATGGGAAAGTTGAGTCCATCAAATTTGGGAGAGGTCTTAATGTTACCGGCCATTTTTACTAGTGAATGAATGAAAATATACAAATAGTGATTAGCAAATTTTAGGATCACTCTAAGGATGTGAAGCCAAAAAATAGAGTCCTAACTCTGATACCAATTGAAATCACCTAGAGGGGGTGAATAGGTGATAATGCTAATCAATGCACAAATTTAAAATGTTATGATGCAACGATCACCCGAAATAAGATTAGAAGCCGAATACCTCGTGAAGGGCTCTGAACTCCTTCATCGTGATTCCTCTATATCAGAGTTTGAGGTGCGCAATGCAATCTTGTTGTATGAGTATTGATCGACAATATAGCAATGAATATAAAGCAAGTAAATGAAACAAGTAAACCAATCGCAAACACAGAGATTTGTTTCGAGGTTCGAGCACCCAGCTCTACGTCCCCGCCTTCACCCAGAAGGATTTCTAACCACTATAACTTCCACGAAGGATTACAACCACAATGGAGTACCCAACTCCTCAATCACACTCCTCTGGTCCAGAGGTAGTGGAGCCACAAATACAATGATATCTTGGTGATCAAAAGACCACAAACTCTCTTTTGAAAAACTCATTCCCTTACAAAAACCCTAGAGAATAATGTGTAGGATTGAAGCTCAAGTTTTGTAAGTGAAAAAGAAAATAAAGTTGAAGAGAGTTTTGAATCAAAAACTTCAGTAAAAAGAGAGAATTTTGAGCACAAAAACTGAGAGCAAAAACTTCTTTTAAAAGACTTAAACTTGATTTCTTTTTGCAAAGGATTGTTGTAATCACCTCAACCCTAATCATCCCTATTTATAGGATAAAGGTAGGGATTAAAGAGTAAACTGTTATAATGAAAAATTAGGAAAGATTAGACCCAAATCCAGCCCTCAAATTCGTTTAGAGAAGAAAATCACGTTTTAAAACGTGTTTAATAAACTAGCCATTAAGGCTGAAATCAAGCTCACGGTCGACCGGCCGGCCGACCGGTTTTTCAAAAAAATAACCGTTGCCAGCCCACGGTCGACCACCCGGTTGACCGTAACAAACAGAAAGATGGGTGCTTACAGTCGGCCGAATCTCGGTCGACCGACATGGGGTCCGGTCAACCGCCCAGTCGACCGGGAAACGTGCACACATGCACGCACCCAAACGGTCAGAAGTGCGGTCAACCGGTCAGTCAACCGTTCTGACCTGAAACAGAGCCGGTCGACCGTCCGGTCGACCGCAACAGGCCAAAAACAGTTCTTTAGAAAATGGTTTTGAAAATCTTGATAATTTTCAAATTAATTTTGATCAAGACTTGATATACTATATAAAATAGAGTTTGTAAGTATTAGAATATGTTTAAAAATTTTTATATATAGGAGAAATATCTTTTAGAAAAATCATGTGCAAAATCTTGTGTGTGGGGAATATTGAGCTTCAACACTATACACTATTCTTTAACACACTAAAAAATATAAAAACTGAGAAAGAAAGTCTCTGAGCCGTTTTACACCAAGCTAGAGTCTTCTCTTCTATGAAAACGTCCTCTTGCGCCATTTGCCTTTTAGCATCAAAATTTCTTGCAATAGTTTAGAAAGGCCATCATGACTAGTACAAACCTAAAACTCATTCTAAACAACTTATTAGTACCAAATAGCTTCTATGTGTTTTGTTATCATCAAAACTTAAACAAATAGAGAGTGTAACCTTTTGGGCCAACACACATGACTCAGCCAGTTAGGTTCACTGCTAAAGATTCAGTCACAGGTACTTGTGCTCGGTGGAGCTCATTTCAATGAACTACGGTTGGCTTGATCCCTTGGGTAAGGTACATAGGCAGCCGTAAAGGCGCAGCTATTTGGTGATGCAACCTGTATAAAGGTATATAGTGTATTGGGTTCTCGAGAAGCTGATTGGAACTTCACATAGAGGTGAAGAGTTGGACTTCATGTAGAGGTGAAGTGTTGTGATCTCGATGAACGGATGATCTTCTGGTGAGAAGACAGTTGAGCTTGCATAAAAGGGGTGTGCATCCAGTTTGTTGAAGTCGATGATGGTGTTTGGTGTGCTCTACTCAGACTTGTTTTGATCGTCTTTGAAGACATTTGGACTGGAGAGAGCCAGTCAGTTGGAGAGTCAGTGTTGGCTCATGATGAGTTCTTCTTGAGGTCATTTGGAATAGAGTTTCATGTAGTTACTGAGTTGTAGACATGTTCGGTGATTGGCTTATATGGTATTTCTTTTTAGGTGAAGTGTTAGGTAGGCATGTGTGGTGCATTCCATTTGATAGCGGAGCTAAAGTTGGAAGCTCACAATTGATATTGGAGTTTGGTGAGAGTTGCAGGTGGCGACGACAAACTCAATTTGGATTTGGTGAGGTCAGTAGAAATCAATTGTATGTGTGCTGGCGATTCACTTTGAAGGAACCAGTTTTGTCTGTTGGCCAAATCGAGATCGTGTGTCGACTTCACCGAGATCGTGTGTCGATTCCGTTTGAAGCGCTCAAGCCAAGATTATCTGTCGATTTCACCGAGATAGTGTGTCGATTTCGCTAGGGTTCGTTGGAGTTCGATTCAGATTTGAAAAATCTTCACCGAGGTGGAGAATTGTAGGGAGAGAGGAGATAGAGGAGATAAAACACATCGAAAGAGTTTCTTAAACTCATCAGAAAAAATAGCGCAGAGACCGGAAGCCAAAAGAAGAGAGAACAGAACTTATTGCAGGCTAGAACAGAACCTAGTCGACCGTGCGGTCGACTAGTGTGCACGACGTGCACAGACATGGCCCGGTCGACCGGGCAGTCAACCGTGGCAAAGGAACGGTCGATCGACGCAGTTGACCGGCTGAAAGGCAGCTGCTCTCGGCTAGTCCCGATCGACCTGGTCGGTCGACCGAGGACAAGGGTCGGTCGACTGGCTGATCGACTGACAGACGCGTTATGTCTCTCCTTTTAGAATTTAGACTCCTTTCCTGTTTGGGATCAAATCTAATTAGGGTTTCCTAAATCTTTGGGACTCTCTGGCTATAAATATGGGTTAGAGCCCTCATGAATTGTATCCCTGAAAGTATCCCTTTGGTATTCACTTGTATTGAATATTGAATCAAAATAAAATCTCTCTCTCCCTTGCCCCGAGGACATAGGCAAATTGCCGAACCTCGTTAAATATTATTTTTGCTTGCTTTCTCGCTTGTTTCTCTGTTCTTATCGTGTGTGTACTTCTCCGACGCGTCTATCTCTATTGGTGGATTCCTCATTGGTTATTTCCCCTCGCGCGCAACAACTTCCTCATTCTTGGTTTCAACACTTCAAGTCTGGTTCTCATAGCAATACCTTTGATAGCTCTATGTTTGTATAACAGTTTTCTCATGGTTGCATATAGGTTTTCTCATGGTTGCATAATCCTTCTTGTCTATGTTTGTCTATGTCGATGATGATATTATTCTTACCTTCTCCAATACTTCACTCCAATATTTTGGTTGAAACCCACATTTGATATGACAGATCTTGAACAATTGCTTTACTTTTTAGGTATTGAAGCAACTTACACTTGTGAAGTATACCCGTGATCTTCTTACTTGTTATTGAAGGTTAGATGAGATGACCTAGAAATACATTATCTGATACATATTATTATAAGGTGATTTTTACGTAAAACACCCCATCATTCTAACTAATCTCTAACACCCCCTCAAGCTGGAGCTTGTACAACGTACATGCCCAGCTTGTCACAAAAAAATCTAATTCGTGAATCTCCAAAAGGTTTTGTCAAAAGATATGCTAGTTGATTAGCAGAGAAAACATATCGAGTCTCAATAATATTGTCATCGATCACCTTTTGATGAACAATGTGACAATCAACCTTAATGTGTTACGTGCGCTCATAAAGGATTTTCTGCAATATGAATCGCTGCCTAGCTATCACAATATAATCTCATAGGATTTTGTGGCAGAAGAGGTAGCTCACTCAGAAGATCTCGTATCTAAACCAGCTCGCAAGTGACATTAGCCATAGCTCGATACACAAACTCAACACTGAATCTTGAAATCTCAACTTGTTTTTTGTTTTTTCAAGACACAAGATTTTCTCTAACAAACACATATTAACTAGTAGTAAATCTTTTATCAGTCAGTGATCCTGCGCAATCTACGTCAGAAAATCACGCGACATGTCCATGACCTCAATTTGAATATAAAAGTCCTTTGCCTGGGACGCGCTTCAGGTACCGAAGCACTCGAAGAACTACATCCCAAAGACTGGTCCGTGGAGCAGCTAAGAACTGGCTCTCCACGCTAACAGTGTATGCAATATCCGGTCTGGTCATTGTCAGGTAATTCAATTTACCCACAAGTCTCTTAAATCCCTCTGGGTTATTTAACAACCCTCCTGATCTGATAGCAACTTGGAGTTTTGATTTATTGGAGAATCCACTGGTTTACATCCTAACGTGCCTACTTCAGACAGCATGTTCAATACATACTTTTGCCGAGAAAGAAATATCGTTTTCCTGGGCCTTGCCACTTCAATACTCAAGAAATATCTCAATGGTTTTAAATCTTTTGTCTGAAATTTCTTTTGCAAATACAGCTTCAGCTCACTAATTCTCAGAGTATCATTAGCCATAATCACTATGTCATCCACATAAACAACCAACAAAATCCACTTCCCCTAATGGTACCAGAAGAAGATAAAAACGGAGACAAATCTCCCGAATCATGCTCTACGAGATAGTTTCAACCTATATAACGGTCTCCTTAACCGACGAACTTTCACCGACTTTCCCTGATCAACAAAATCATGTGGCTGCTCCATATAGACCTCTTCCTCAAAAACACCATGAAGGAAATCATTTTTAATATCAAGCTGATGGAAGGGTCAGTGATAAGGGTAGCAAGAGAGATAAGAAGGCAGACAGAGGTTATTTTGGTGATAAAGTAAAATATATCTTGATAATCAACTCTATACATATGAGAATACCTTTTAGCCACCAATCGAGCCTTCAATCGAGCAAGAGACCATCTATAAAAAGTTTCACTGTATAAACCTGGCGATAACCAACTGATTTCTTTTCCTTAGGAAGAGGCACCAAGTTTCAAGTTTCATTTTTCTCTAAAATTGTCATTTCTTCTTCCATAGCCTCTTGCCAACCTGAATTGGACAGGGCCTCTGATAAAGACTTGGGAATTGATATAGCAAGCCAAGGCGGCGGCAGCAGCAATAACAAGATTTGCATTAGTTGACAATCATTAAGACTATTCAACTAACCCTCTCGGTAGTCAACTAATCAGTATCAATAGTCGACTAATCTGGTTCAACAGAGAGTTGGTAATTTTTAAGCTTTTCATTAATCACTTTCATTTGTCGACTAATCTTCTCATTAGTCGACTAATCACTTTATTAGTTGATTAATCTTGTCAACCGTTTTCTGATACAGAAAATCCGATTCGGTTTAGGAGTTTATTTTTAGGTCCAATTTGAATTCCAATTTGTTTCGCTTTTCTTTATTTATCTCTAGTTTCCTAGTTAGGATAGACTTTTACTTTTAAATCCTATTTAAGGCCCTTGTATCTTTGTTTTTAGAATTATCTTTGATTAATACAATTGAGCTTTTCCTCTTAATTTGCTCGTGGATTCGAGTTCTCTTTTGCTCATGGATTCGAGTTCTTTTGCTCGTAGATTCGAGTATTTTCTTACCTGAATTTCCTTTTAGGGTTCGTTGGTGCTCCGGGAGTCTTGCTTATTGAGAAAACCATGGTGGATCTCAAGGACTATGCAAGCTCGCATGACTTCGATGATTTTGAGGACTTAGGAGAAGAATCTCCTCTAGGTCTTAGGGAAAGGTTCAGCTCCCTGTTGGATTACTTGTTCACCCAATGCGAGAGGGTGGTGAGGCATCATTTTTGATCTTTTTCTAGGTTGTCTCTCTGCATGGAACTCATGTTGCATGACTGTCTCGTCCATCAATTAGGGCGCGAGCTGAATTGTCATCGATTGATGCAGAATAACCTCGAGGACCAATTGTCCAAGTGGGCCAAAATGTCGACAGAGCAGACCCAAAAAGTGAAGAAGCTAACGAAGGAAAAGCGCAAGCTGATCGAGACTTTTCAGGGGAAGCTAAAAGAGTTGAGGAAAGAAAACCTTGAACTGTTTGAGGCCCTTCTGGTTGGGTTGGAAGAGTTGAAGAAAGCAATGGAGCATGCCTCGAGCTTGAGTCCAGTAGCAGGAGGAGCAACATCGCTAAGAGAAACTTGAGCTTAGGGAGAAAATTTGAGGGTTGAGGTTGGACCTGCAGCGCCATGAGCGAGAAATTCAAGATTTAAAAGCAAAAGTGGCGGAGGTGAATGGGCTCTATCACGCATCTTGGAAAGAAGTCCAAGACCTTCATTTTGAAGAGAGCAGGCTTCGTTTTCAAGGTCAAGCCGCGAGCTCGAGTGGGAGGTATACGTAGATTAGTCTTATGCTTGTGCTCATTTTGTGGTGATGTTAAGGTAATTAATCTTCAATTCAGTGATCTGCCTTTTTGTGTGCTTAATTATCGCTGTTGCTTTTTTGTATTTTACTTGAGTTGTCATTAGAGTCTAGTCCTGAAGGCTATTAGCTTGTCATTGTCTGATCTTGAAGGCTGTCGGCGTGCCACCAAATGAGAATCCGATGTAGATTGTCGGGATTTCTGCCTTCTCGGAGAATTTTTGTGTAGGTCCTTAGCCGTCAGGGTGAGAACCTGATATAGGCTATGGGGACTGTCGGGTGGACTTTCATCTTTTAGGAGTGTCTCCACGCGGGTTCAGCCGTCACAGTATTGAGAATCTGATATTAGTTGTAAGGGTGACTGTCAGGAGTGTTTTCATCTTTCAGGAGAGTTTTCTGTAGGTCTTAAGTGAGGACTCAATGTACGCTTTAAGAGTTAGCTATCAGGGTGAGAATCCAATATAGGCTATCAGAGTGACCGTCGGGAGCGCTCTCACTTTTCAGAAGAACCTTCGTTTAGGCCTTAGCCGTCAAGGTGAGGACCTGATATAGGGCGTAAAAGTTAGCTGTCAGGGTGAGAGCCCGATATAGACTATCAGAGTGATCGTCGGGCTGAGAACTCGATATTGATTGTGAAAGTTGGCCGTCAGGATGAGAATTCGATATAGGCCTTTTGACACATTTGAAAAGCATAGTTAAGAGATGGTACAGAACAACGAACTTTTTCATTGAATGTATGAGATGCTACACATAATATCGTTTCAAATAAAAAGAGTTCCATTGCTTCCTGAGCATTTTTCCGCCTTGATCGGCCAAGATGTATGAACTATTGCCTTCCTTTGGCAATCACATTGTATGGACCCTCCCAGTTTGGCCTATGTTTCCCCGCGTTTTCTTCTTGATGCTCTGGATGATGCATCTTAGGAGTAGGTCACCACTTGAAATTTGCTTTCTTGTAATGGATGGCCTTGATTTGTTGTTGGTAGGCAGCAATCCGTACCTGAGCTTCCCGTTATCTCTCCTCCAACTGATCTTGTGTTAGGCGAAGTTCGAAGTTATTCTGGTCCCGATTAATTTCCCTTGTGTGGAGTGTTGGCATGCAGATGTCGATATAGATGATGGCCTCTGTCCAATAAGCTAATGTGAATGGGATTAACCCGTTGGGATGCGCTTGGTAGTCCTATACGCTCAAAGTACTATGGGGATTTTGAAATCACCTAGAGGGGGGGTGAATAGGTGACTAGCTAATCTAATGATGAATTAATGCGAAATTAAAACTATTTATGCAATCTAAAACTATTATGCAAAACACACCAAGTATAACACAAGAGTGTAGCCGAATTTCCCGTGAAGGGTTCTGGATAATCTCCTTAAGATTCCTCTACATAAGAGTTGAGGTGCCGCTATGGCTCTCTTGGTTGAATACAAGTGTCAGCAAACAATCCCAAGCATATAACAATTTAAATACAAAATATATTAAGCATATAAAGATAAAAGCAATGTAAGCATGCATGATATAAATATAAGTGAGAGATAGAGAGAGCAATCGCAAGCACGGGAGATTTGTTTCGAGGTTCGAGCACCCTTACTCTACGTCCCCGCTATGAAGGATTTCCACTAAAAACGATCCCACCGGATCACTCGGTGCCGCAACACCTACAACGAGCTCACACTAGAACTCCTTGGACTCACTAGTCCCTCTCTTGTTCCCGCAAGAACAACACACGAAAGCGCACTAGCTCGCCGAGGCCGCACCTCTACACCGAGCTCCCACAAGAACTCGAAACAACACGAATCCGCAAGTCCGCCTCCTCAAATACAAGAATGAACACTTGGTGATCTAAACACTTTGATCACCTATAAACACTCTCACAACAACTTTCCTATAGGATTGAATTGCAATGGAAAGCTCAAGTATGTGTGAGAAAAACAAGATAGAATGGTGGAGGAAAAACTCAAGAAATCTCTTTTACAAAACACTCTTGAAAACTCTCCTTTTTATATGGAAGTATTTAGCTCTAAAACAAGTGGAGATAAACACTTAAAAGTGTAGGAAAAATTATCTTGAAAACCCACTTAAAATTTTATAGAAAACAGCTCAATGAATCCCTAATATATATGCCTCCAAAAACTAGCCATTGGGGATAACTCAGCAGGAAAATCCTGCTGTCGGTCGACCACCCGGTCAACTGCGAACGGTCGGATTTTCGACCGTTGGGAAGCTCGGTCGACCGACCGGTCGACCGAAAACTGAGCTGAGACCTAACAGTCGATCGCCTGGTTGACCAGGACCATTTACAAAGAGCATAAGCTCTCTGGCGGCCGACCGTACGGTCGACCGGTCCTTGCTGTGCACGTTTGTGCACATCGGTCGACCAGAGCTGTTGACCAACTTCTGTATCCATCGACTGTCCGGTCGACCGGCAGAAGGCTAGTCCAACATCTTTTGAGATTAAAACTTGGTCTTTTTACCTTCTAAAATCCCATAAATTCTCATAAATTCCACAAAAATAAGTTCTTTAATATACTTTCATATACAAATATGTTTGATTAAAAATCAAAACATATTACAAACATTTTGAACTATTTTTGTGATATAAAAATTTTGGCTTAAACAAAAATCTGTATTTTTCAAAATCGGTTTTTCCAAAACTTCTCCAAATACAAAAACAAGATATTTTAAACACTTTGAAGCTTAGTATGTATGGATATGATCCACTACACATATATGATGAAATATCTATGTTTTTGATAATAAGCTCTAAAATAGTTTTGGTAAATCACATGTATACTTTGAAGCTCAAAAACCAAAACGATATTTTCTAATACAAAAAATCTTTTATGAAAACTCATATAAATCTTGTGTGTGTATAAGAACTTGAGCAATCCACCAACTAATCTATCATTTGGATTTTATCTAAAAATAAATCTTGACACTTACAACCATGACACAAATCTTCTCTTGAAAATCTTCTCTTTGAAAATCTTCTTCTTCTTCTTGACTTGGTCCAAACCTTGATCCAACGAGTTAGACTCCTCTTGAGTACTTGATGCGATCTTGATGTGCGAGCTCTTGAATCAACACGTGCAAGCTCCAAAACTTGACTTCAAATCCTTTGTTGAAGCTAAACACCTACTAAGATGTTGATCAAATATCTGAGACTAATTAAACACAAAATCATTAGTGCTATAACTACATGAGTTAATCATCATCAAAACTAGAGCGATGGACTTTTGGGCCAACAATCTCCTCCTTTTTGATGATGACAAAACTCATGGAGTTATATATGCATGGATTAAAGTTAAGCTCCATAGAAGCTCCCCCTTAACTCATGCATAATAATAAACAAATAACTATACCATGAAAACTCTTAAATTAAACAAACATGTATGCATACTCAAGGAGATAAACATGCATAAACTCACCAAATCTTCTCCCCTTTTTGCATAACAAAAAATATATGAAATAAACATGGATATATAAAACAAGGAAATGAAATAATCATGCATATATAAAACTCTAAAATATTTCTCCCCCTTTTTGTCAATTCATCAACAAGGGGGTGAAAAATAAATCAAATAATAAAGATATATATGCGATATACATTTATAAAGAGAGAGACGTGAAGTTAGCTCCCCTTGTATACATGCATTACATGAAGAAGGGATGAAAAAGTCCTAACTTACATAAAGCATAATATACAATGTATAAGCGGAGATGTTAAGCTCCCCTGTACACGTGTACCATATAAAGAAGAGATGTCAAGCTCCTCAATACAAAATACACTCAATATGAATCTATATATAGAAGAGATGTTAAGCTCTCCTTGCATATAGACAATACATATCAAGAAATCTTGAAATCTCTTAAAAACAAATTATTAAATTTTCTCAAGTCAACAAAACAAATTTTGATACCAATGAAAACAAATTGTAGTTGACAAAATTAAGTTGGTACCACTTGTAAATAAACAAAATTTTAAGATACCAAAAGTAGATTTTTGATAACAATTGAAATTATTAGTAATACCACTTGAAAACAATGCATAAGCTCATTAAGACAAGCTTAGCATAAACATAATTTGTGCTTTTTAAAAATATAAGGATAATGTAGATCAGGCACAATCAAAACATATATTTATATATATATATATATATATATATATATATATATATATATATATATATATATATGAAAAAGAAAATAACAATTGAAATTGATATCATTGAAATTTGAATCATACATATATATAGAAAATATGTATGAGTATACAAAAATGAAATGTCATGAAGATCATGTGTATTACTCATAACTATCTACCATATTCATGCACATGTTAAACAGATTTTCAATTATGGCATGCAAGGCATGGTCGCCCATCCAAGCGCTCTTGAGGGTAGAAGTTTTCAAAAAATAGGATTTGAAAATAATTGTACATTGAAAACACTACCAAATTAAGAATAAATTAACTAATTGAAATAATTTTTGAAAAACTAGTTAAAGATCCTTCAATTATGAAGACAGATCATATATTTCTCATGAAGTATACTAAATATAGAAGAGTTGACACTCGAAATTTATAAAGCTCAAAAATGTGCTCATGAAATAAAGTCATGAGTAAACAAATAATGTGAGTGCACAAGCATTATGTGAATAGTATATTCATGAAAATAGTCAATGAGGCTCAAAACATCAAACATAAGAAAATCATGAAAATTCATTTTTCATTAAAAATAAACTTTAAAGTATATGTATGTCTTATCAAAACTAACAATATGCATACATATCCTAAACACAAATGAGTTCATAATATAATTTGCATGAAGGAAAGTGACTCAAGGGCATGCATGTATATTTATTAGCTTTTAAACAAACATAACATATACATGAAGAAAAATATGCATAAAAATAGGAAAACATGTATAAATGAAAGAATCATCAAAACTAGATTATACATGTATATGTAATGAGTACAAATGAGCAATAAAGTACAAACATATAAGAGTCAAATGTTGCTCACTACTTGTACAAGTATATACACAAGTTTTAATAAAAACTACATTTAAACAAGTATTCACTCATGAAGCACAAACTAAAACATGATCATAAAAACATGCTAAAAATTATCAATGTAAAACATGTAAATTAAAATAGAAGTTCAGATAGTTACCAAACCAAATGCACTATTGTCTAAGTCTCCAAAACATGGTGGTCCTCCCACCAAACTTTCTTAATAGTGGTGCATCAATTGTATGTCTATCTAGCTCATGCATCCACCACCAAGGCACCAACCCTCTCACGTCATGTGAGAGCCCACACCTACATCAAACACAAGTGGTGGGAATTTTGGTACCCATTTTCTTTTGGGTCCACGGGGGTTAGCATTATTCGGAACCTAAACATTTTTATTAGCAAAATTAATAGAATTTAACTTATCAAAGTAAAATTTTGTAAGAAGGCCTTTGCGGTCACAATGTGTACACTTGTACACTCTAGCATGCACATGAGAATGAGTGTGATCATGATGTGTAAAGTGTGCATATGTATGCCGTGGGTGATGTGCATGAACATGTGGAGCTTATTTCTTTTGAAACAAGGTTTCCAATCTATTATGATTAAATGCACAATTGCTTAAAGTTGAGCTCAAACAATATTCTATTTTTCAAAAATTGAATCTTATTTTTATTGATGGTAGCATGAAGAGCATGGTCAACAATCCTTTTCTTTTTAGGAACATTTTCCTTTTCTTTTGAAACAATTTTTCTTTTCAAAGAGTTGTTTTCTTCCAAAGCAATTTCTTTTTCCTTTTCACTAAATTTATTTTACTTTTCAAAGAATTATTTCCTTCACAAGTATCATTTAGCTTAGAAGACAAGGAAATATTTTCATTTTTCAAAAATTCATTTTCTTTTGAAACACATGCAAATTTATTTTTAAAAGAGTCATTTTCTTTTAAAATAGAATCATATTTATTTTTCAATTTCTTATTATCCTTTTTAAGCATGTCATACTTTTCAAGAAGTTGTTGACAAAAAGATGCAAGTTCATCATAAGACATGTCAACATCCTCATCAAGCTCGGATTCGGAATTTACCTCAAGGGGGTTATCCCTTTGGACCATGTCGCATAAGTTGGAAGCATCACTTCCATCATCCGAGTCGCTCCCCGTATAATATTGCTTTTGTTCGTCAAGGGAGACTATAGTGTTCCATACTACAAAAGCTGAATCAAAATTAGCAACCCTATATAAATATTCATCATTTAGGATAGATTTCAAAGAATGGATGGCTTTTGCATTAGCCTCCAGATTTTTGCCATTTAAACAATATGAATTTTTAATAGTGGCAAAATAAACATGAATGCCTAGGGCTTTGAGGTACATTGACATCTTAACTTTTCAAGTTTGGATGTTAAGAATGTCAAACATGGAAGTGACATGAAATCCATGTGTGTGTATAAATATTGTGATTGGCTAAAAATAAGGATCTTTAACTCTAGGTTGTTAGACCCAAATCAAGAGCACCAAGCTATGATACCAATTGAAATCACCTAGAGGGGGGTGAATAGGTAACTAGCTAATCTAATGATGAATTAATGCGGAATTAAAACTATTTATGCAATCTAAAACTATTATGCAAAACACACCAAGTATAACACAAGAGTGTAGCCGAATTTCCCGTAAAAGGCTCTGGACTATCTCCTCAAGATTCCTCTAGGTAAGAGTTGAGGTGCCGCTATGACTCTCTTGGTTGAATACAAGTGTGAGCAAACAATCCCAAGCATATAACAATTTAAGTACAAAATATATCAAACATAAAAAGATAAAAGCAATGTAAGCATGCAAGATATAAACACAAGTAAGAGATAGAGAGCAATCGCAAATACGGGAGATTTGTTTCGAGGTTCGAGAACCCTTGCTCTACGTCCCCGCCTTCAACATTATGAAGGATTTCCACTAAAAATGATCCCACCGGATCACTCGGTGCTGCAACACCTTCAACGATTCACACTAGAACTCTTTGGACTCACTAGTCCCTCTCTTGTTCTAAGAACAACACACGCAAGCACACTAGCTTGTCGAGGCCTCACCTCTACACCGAGCTCCAACAAAAACTCAAAACAACGCGAACCCGCAAGTCGCCTCCTCAAATACAAGAATGAACACTTGGTGATCTAAACACTTTGATCACCTACAAACACTCTCACAACAACTTTCCTTTAGGATTGATATAGCAATGTAAAACTCAAGTATGTGTGAAAAATCAAGATAGAATGGTGGAGGAGAAATTCAAGAAATCTCTTTTACAAAACACTCTTGAAAACTCTCCTTTTGATATGGAAGTATTTGGCTCTAAAACAAGTGGAGATAAACACTTAGAAATGTAGGAAAAACTATCTTAAAAACCCACTTAAAATCTTGTAGAAAACAGCCAAGGGATCCCCAATATATAGGCTTACAAAAACTAACCATTGGGGACAACTCAGTAGGAAAATCTTGCTGTCGGTCGATGATTGAGGCAAAACCTGCACAAAAAATAAAGAGTTTCAGATTTAGAATGAAGATGTGCAAGTGCTCAATTCTTACCGCTATAGCAAGTGGCTATGCGGGTCATGATCTACAAGGAGGGTTTTGCGATAGAAGCGTTTACGTTTCTTTATTGAAATTTTAATGAAGATAAAACGAAAGTTCTTCTTTGTTTTTTTAAAGTTATGAAAATTGAAAAAGAATTATGTTAAAGTTAGAAAGAAAATGAGAGATGAAGAAGGTGGAAAAAATCAGAAAACGACGAAAGCGACTATGTACAAATGATTATTTACAAGGAAGTGAAAAGGAGTGGTGTTGGTGATTTAATTTACAGAAATGAAAGAAAAGAAAGAAGAGGAAGAAATACTTACCTAGATTGATTGATGACTTACCTGAAAAACCTTTGCATGTTCTACCTTTGCTTAGGAAGAGTTCAACGCATAGATCATAGGCCCGAGTCCAGTCCCCGTTCGCATTATATCATCAAGTCTCGCACAAGCATGAAGTGATATGACTTGAGGAGGAGAACGTCTTCATGAACTATCGTTGGCACCCACATAACATCGTTATACTTGTGCTTTGGAATTCACTTATAAACTCAACAAAAACAAATGAGGTAAAGTAGAAGAGGAAGATGAAAACAAAAGAAAACGAAAGTAAAGAAGAACATAAAAATGTTACCTTTTATTGCTTAAACGATGGAAGAAAGGAGGAGGGTACATCGGTGTCACTCTCAACATATTCCTCTCTCTTACTTACATGAATCATCATCTAACCTAAGCTTACATACAAGTTACATAAAAAGAAAAGAAAAACCTAAACTAAGAAATGGAAAACTTGGCTAAATCCTATCTCTGCATGGTCGTCCATTTTTCAGCGCAAAGACTGCCTTTTTATAGGCAAAAACCCAGTGTGAAGGATCCCGGGGAGATCGGGGAAGCAAACGCTCCCCTAACTCCCCAACCAAGCCGCGAAAACGCGGCTTTGGCCGCGTTTCCGCGGCCAGGGTGTGGCCAAGTGGCCACACCCTGTTGGTGGTCGCCCCGGTTTGTCCTTCTGACTTTATCTGCAATTGAATTTTCAGTTTGAGTCCGGGAGTGTGACGAAATGGCCTTTGATTGTTGCTTTAACCGATCGATTCTGAGAGGATTCTTCTCAACCGGTTTTCAACCTCTTGATTTTGCCCTGATTCTCTGAGCTCGAATTAACTCTGATTTAATTCAGAATTTTGGTGGGCTTTGGGCTCATTTCTCTTCATCTCCTTAAAGAATGGGCCTGCAAATAAATTAAGCAATTAATTAAGATAATGCAAAGTTTTATTCTAGAATAAGTATGGAAATATGATACTAAATATGCAACATTAGCGACCAATCACACCCCATACCTATCTTTTGCTCCTCCTCGAGCAAAATAACTAAACTATACTAAGGATTATTAGACCACTTTCGCAGGTCACGCGATTGCACTGAGCATATGCAACAAGCCGTTAAACCTCTAGGTTTCCCCTAGAGGACGAGTTTTGTCTCGTGAGGGTTTTCAGCGGATTGCACCCACAAAACCCATAAAGAAAGAGAAATAAAGAGTTAGTATTTTTGAAAAGCATTTTGAAAGAGAAAAAATATTTGAAATATAATTGTAAGATCTAAGCAATCTATAAGTTATAGGAAAACTAAATTTTTCATTCCTAAACTTAGTCTCTATTCAAAAATTTGTTATCAATCAAAGTAAGGAGTCAAATTGTACTTCTCATTTAATCTATTACTTTACCCTAAGTCATATGCACCTTGTGACTGTGAAAATTTTGACTCAGGGTTCATTAACTCTAACTCTTATGCCTTATATTTATTTATTTTTGGTGAAATTTATTCCTCAATTTCATTAGGCTTTCTAATCTGCCCATGTAACGAGCATTCAGTCGGTGATACCCAAACCGGACAGTTTTAGGGCACTAGGTGAGAAAACACCCCTAAGGACTTAAAAACTCGAGCAGATAAGGCCACGAAACTAAGGTTTTTATTTATACGATATACCCCTTTTTGGCGTGAATACTTATGCTTCATGAGGCATAAATACCCAGCTTAATCAGAGGACACATTTTTTTTTCAAACTTATCTAATTATCTTTTGCGTAAATACTAAGGCTTGCTTAGGCCAAAGCACCTAGCTAATCAATAATTAGACTTGTTTTTTTCTTTTTTTTTTCTTTTTCATCATATTTTTTTCTAAGGCATAAGAATCTTTGTTTTTGAACCCTAAGTGTGTAAGTGTATGAAGTGTGCATATTTCATTAAGGTAAAGATCAAGACTAAATTACTTTGACAAATTATCTTCCTAACTCTAAATATCAAACAAATAATCTTATTTTGACCAAGTATAAGAAATCCTAATTTGGATTTTCCTATTCCTTAAAATTAACTTAATTTCTTACAAAAAATATGTCAAAATATTGTTTCTCTTTTCAAAAAGTTTTTAAAAGTAAAGAAAATGTTAAAATGTTTTTTTATTTTAAAAACTAAGTTATGTTAGACCCTCCCCCACACCTATCTCATGCATTGTCCTCAATGTATGAATTAATGCATAGATGCATGAAAAAGAAGAAAGGGAAGGAAAATGTTACCTTAAGGTGGTGGTTCCGGTGGTGGTCTGATTGGTCCACGAAATGTGGCCCAATCGACTTTTCGTGGGATTCGGAGGAACCCACCAGAAATATCTTTAATATAACCCATTAAAAAGATAAATCCATGAAGAATTTTTATTAAAAATTTAACCCCATCTAATTTCCAAATTCCATAACTAATTTCGGAGTCAAATTTGTCAACCACCTCGTCCCAGAATGGAGTATGAAAAGATAGAATGATTGACTTGGACTCAGGAAGTACAGGAACTAATACTGACTCAGGAAAGTGACTTAAGTCAAGTAAAGGTTCAGGAGTCGAGATTGGTTCAAGAAGCGGGTCCAAGTCATGAAGTTGTAACTCAAGTCCACATGTATTTTCTAACAATGGGATGTGACTTAATATTGGTGATTCAAGTTCAAGAATGATAGGTGGGGGAATCAAAACTGACTCTAAAATATTACTCAAGTTTGGTAACAAAACAGGAGTCAATATTGATTCAGAAAGGTGAACTGGATCACAGATTTGAGAATCTAGGTCACATATCTCATTGAGTTCAATATCATAAAAATGAGAACTTGCCAATTTGTCAATAGGATCTTCAAAAGTGTATAATTGGTCAAGTTCAATATGATCCTCAAAGATGGGTGATTCAATTTCATTATGAATTGGTACAGGATCCAATGTTGACTCCGGGAAAAGATTGAAGTCAGGTGAAGATACCGGAGTCATTATTGAATCAGGAAGAAGAATTGAATCACTAAGTTGGGGTTCAAGATCATATTCATTCTCAAGTTCTATTTCAGGAAAGGAATAACTTGCCAAACTGTCAATATCTTTTTCAAAATTTGGAGTTTGGGCAAGTTCAAATGGTTGTTCTGAAATAGAATCTTGATTTCCAAAACAACATGACTCTTTGGCTCTAACAGAATGGTAAGTGACATCAGAACGGTGGGAACGTAGAGATTCGACCATCATATCTATGTCACGATTACGAGCGTTTTGAGCCTGAGTCATGGCTTCAAGCATCTTTTCATAGTTGATAGGCTCATTGTTTTGATGAAAAGATGAAGTATTGTCTTGGAATTGGTGGTGAAATTGTGAGTCCATTAGATTTTGGGATTTGTGTTTGGACTCACGCATACTCATTTCCAAAATTGATAGTTTCCTATTTTGGACTGGTGGAACTGAGTATGAATCTTGAAAATATTGTGGACTAGGTGGTGAAGGAGGACAAGTTGGTTGAAAATTATGCTCGGGGGAGGTGAATCCCCACTGACTCGGTGAAGAGTTGAAATCATTATGGAAATTATATTTATTAGATTGGAGGCATGGGTTATATTGATTCAGATAAGACCAATCTGGCACACTAAGTTGGTTAAAGTCTTGATATGCCGGGTTGGTAATATCCGAAAATGAACTCGGCGTATAATATGGATTATTATTGAAGTTGGAAAAATTATTATTATAAGCCATATCACACAATGGAATACAAACAAAAAGAAAGAAAAACAAGCAAAGAAGCAAACAAATAAAAGGAAAAAATTCTAACTAGGTTAGGGTAGACCTATGACCTAGACGACTCCTAACTGATTAGACTGTCCACGGGAGGTTTAATGCAAACTTTGACCACAAGCTAATCAGTCAGGCCAGGGCAAGGTTGGTGGGAGATTTTCCGTCAAAGACGTTCCTTAATTAAATAACCACCAACCTTCGGGCTTTCGGCCCTCAATCCCTTTCCTAGACACTGATTTGGCAGGAGTCAAATTCCAACACCTTTCCCCCTTAGGATAATCTCCTAATTGAGTCCGAGATGTCCCTAGGGCCAACGTCTACTCATTTTTAGTTAGGCTTGGGTTAGTGAGTGCTTGGAATCTGATTTTTGGGCTAAGGAAGAGTGATTAAATCCCCACCTTATCTTGCTAATGGGTGGTGCCCTTAAAATCAATTTGTGCAAGTGTACAAGATACGTAAACAAGATTCACTCAAAGCGATGTAAATCAACCAAGAGATGAGTCCTATTCTAGATGCAATGCGAACGTACCTTGCTCCAACACTCTTCAACAGTAAAATAAAAGAATTGAAAAGACACGTGCCTAAAAATGCAAACGTCTAATCAATTTTTTTATCTTTTTCAACAAGTATTTTACTGTTGGTTATTAGCAGGCTTATGTGATGGCATATAAGAAATAAAGTTTATAGAAACTCTAATTTTGCAAAGCTAGTAGCCCTGCAAAAAGACAGTTAGTAGTGAACTCTTCCTTGCCGCGGAAACGCGGCTAAAGCCGAGAAAACGCGACAATTCAGAGGGTACTTGGTCTCTGTTTTCTGGAACAGAGGCCCAAGACCACTTATATGTTTCTGCAATCCTTTTTCTTGCTTTGCTTGCCCTATAACCTGCAACAGAGAAGAAAATTCGTTTTAGTTCTAAAAATTTAATAAAAATCAGATTTCAATAAAAACCATTACCCTCCCCGGCAACGGCGCCAAAATTTTGATTGAGGCAAAACATGCACAAAAAATAAAGAGTTTCAGATTTAAAATGAAGATGTGCAAGTGCTCAATTCTTACCGCTATAGCAAGTGGCTATGCGGGTCGTGATCCACAAGGAGGGTTTTGCGATAGAAGCGTTTACGTTTCTTTATTGAAATTTTAATGAAGATAAAACGAAAGTTCTTCTTTGTTTTTTAAAGTTATAAAAATTGAAAAAGAATTATGTTAAAGTTAGAAAGAAAATCAGAGATGAAGAAGGTGGAAAAAATCAGAAAACGGCGAAAGCGACTATGTACAAATGATTATTTACAAGGAAGTGAAAGGGAGTTGTGCTGGTGATTTAATTTACAGAAATGAAAGAAACGAAAGAAGAGGAAGAAATACTTACCTAGATTGATTGATGACTTACCTGAAAAACCTTTGCATGTTCTACCTTTACTTAGGAGGCGTTCAACGCATAGATCATAGGCCCGAGCCCAGTCCCCGTTCGCATTATATCATCAAGTCTCGCACAAGCATGAAGTGATACGACTTGAGGAGGAGAACGTCTTCATGAACTATCGTTGGCACTCACATAACATCGTTATACTTGTGCTTTAGAATTCACTTGTAAACTCAATAAAAACAAACGAGGTAAAGTAGAAGAGGAAGTCGAAAACAAAAGAAAATGAAAGTAAAGAAGAACATAAAAATGTTACCTTTTATTGCTTGAAACGATGGAAGAAAGGAGGAGGGTACATCGGTGTCACTCTCAACATATTCCTCTCTCTCTTACTTACATGAATCATCATCTAACCTAAGCTTACATACAAGTTACATAAAAAGAAAAGAAAAACCTAAACTAAGAAATGAAAAACTTGGCTAAATTCTATCTCTGCATTGTCGTCCATTTTTCAGCGCAAAGACTACCTTTTATAGGCAAAAACCCAGTGTGAAGGACTCCGGGGAGATCGGGGGAGAAAACGCTCCCCCTAACTCCCCAACCAAGCCGCGGAAACGTGGCTTTGGCCGCGTTTCCGCGGCCAGGGTGTGGCCAGGTGGCCACACTGTTGGTGGGTCGCCCCAGTTTGGCCTTCTGACTTTATCTGCAATTGGATTTTCAGTTTGAGTCCGGAGTTTGAGTCCGAGAGTGTGACGAAATGGCCTTTGATTGTTGCTTTAACCGATCGATTCTGAGAGGATTCTTCTCAACCGGTTTTCAACCTCTTGATTTTGCCCTGATTCTCTGAGCTTGAATTAACTCTGATTTAATTCAGAATTTTGGTGGGCTTTGGGCTCATTTCTCTTCATCTCCTTAAAGAATGGGCCTGCAAATATATTAAGCAATTAATTAAGACAATGCAAAGTTTTATTCTAGAATAAGTATGGAAATATGATACTAAATATGCAACATTAGCGACCAATCAGTCGACCGCCCGGTCGACCGCCAACGGTCGGATTTTCGACCGTTAGGAAGCTCGGTTGACCGGCCGATCGACCAAAAATTAGGCTGAGACCTAACGGTCGACCGCCCGGTCGACCGAGACCATTTACAGAGAGCAGAAGCTCTCTGGCGGTCGACCGTGCAATCGACCGGCCATTGTTGTGCACGTTTGTGCACATCGGTCGATCAGAGCGGTTTACCGACTTCTGTATCGGTCAACTGTCCGGTCGACCGGCAGAAGGCTGGTCCAACATCTTTTGGGATTAAAACTTGATCTTTTTACCTTCAATAAAATCCCATAAATTCTCATAAATTTCACAAAAATAAGCTCTTTAATATACTTTGATATACAAACATGTTTGATTAAAAATCAAAACATATTACTAACATTTTGAATTATTTTTGTGACATAGAAATTTTGGCTTAAACAAAAATCTGTATTTTTCAAAATCGGTTTTTCTAAAACTTCTCCAAATACAAAAATAAGATATTTTAAACACTTTGAAGCTTAGTGTGTATGGATATGATCCACTACACATATATGATGAAATATCTATGTTTTTGACAATAAGCTCTAAAATAGTTTTGGTAAATCACATGTATACTTTGAAGCTAAAAAATCAAAACGATATTTTCTAAAATAAAACTCTTTTATGAAAATACATATAAATCTTGTGTGTGTATAAGAACTTGAGCAATCCACCAACTAATCTATCCTTTACATTTTATCTAAAAATAAATCTTGACACTTACAATCATGACACAAGTCTTCTCTTGAAAATCTTCTCTTTGAAAATCTTCCTCTTATTCTTGACTTGGTCCAAACTTTGATCCAACGAGCTAGACTCCTCTTGAGTACTTGATGCGATCTTGATGTGCGAGCTCTTGAATCAACACGTGCAAGCTCCAAAACTTGACTTCAAATTCTTTGCTGAAGCTAAACACCTACTAAGATCTTGATCAAATATCTAAGACTAATTAAATATAAGATTATTAGTACTATAACTACATGAGTTAATCATCATCAAAACTAGAGCGATGGGCCTTTGGGTCAACAGATTTTCTCCACCCACTTGCCTTTCGCTTTATTAAGACTCTTACACTGGCTGTCGAGGATAATGCGATTGTTAATCCCGACCTGGCCGTTGCCTTGTGGATAGTAGGGAGTAGAGAATCCGTAGGTGATGTTGTATTTGGAACATAACCTCGCCACTTGCTTGCTTCCGAAGCTGGTCCCATTGTTAGAGATGATGGTATGAGGAAGCTCGAAGCGGCACACGATATTTTGTCAGAGGAACTTGACAATTTGTTGCCCTGTAACGTTGATTGGTCACTAATGTTGCACATTTATTATCATATTTCCATACTTATTATAGAATAAAATCTGCATTATCCTAATTAAATGTTTAATTTATTTGCGGGCCCATTCCTTAAGGAGATGAAGAGAAACAAGCCCAAAAGCCCACCAAATTCTGATTAATTCAGAATAAATTTGAAATGAAGAAATCAGGGCAAAATCTTGGCATATAAGGAAGGTTGAGAAGAATCCTCCCTGAATCAAGATGAAGAAATCAGGGCAAAATCTTTGCATATAAGGAAGGTTGAGAAGAATCCTCCCTGAATCAAGATGAAGAAATCAGGGCAAAATCTTTGCATATAAGGAAGGTTGAGAAGAATCCTCCCTAAATCAAGATGAAGAAATCAGGGCAAAATCTTGGTATATAAGGAAGGTTGAGAAAACTCCTCCCTGAATCAAGCACAATCAAAGGCTGTTTTGTCAACTTTTGAAGCAAAAACAAGAAAATCAGAAGAAGATACTGGAAATGCATCAGACCAGAAGATTCCCCCAATCTTCCTGGGATCTTCTCCTTTAGGTTTTTTTGCCTATAAATACTGGTTTTAGCTGAGCAAAAAGGGGGAGAAGGCAGAGATAGGATTTAGCTAAGTTTTCCATTTCTTAGTTTAGGTTTTCTTTTCTTTTTATGTAACCTGTATGTAAGCTTAGGTTAGATGAAGATTCATGTAAGTAAGAGAGAGAGGCTGATGTTGAGAGTGACACCGATGTACCCTCCTCCTTTCTTCCATTGTTTCAAGCAATAAAGGTAAACATTTGTTTATGTTCGTCTCTTTTCTTTTAGTTTCTTTTTCTTTTCCTCTTTCTACTTTACCTCTGTTTGTTTTTGATGAGAATGCAAGTGAATTCTGAAGCATAAGTATAACAAAGTCTTTGTGAGTGCCAACGATACTTCATGAAGATGTTCTCCTCCTCAAATCTGTATCACTTCATTCTTGCCGGGCTTGATGATATAATGCGAACGGGGACTGAGCTCCATCCTATGTCCTATGCGTTGAACGCCTCTAAAGTAAGGTAGAACATGCAAGGTTTCTAAGTAAGTCATCAACCAAACTAAGGTAAGTATTTCTTCAATTTTCTTTCTTTTCTTTTATTTCTGTAAATTAAATCATCAACACCATATCTTTCAAATCGTTTCTTTCTAAACTCATTTGTACATAGTCGCTTTCTTTCCCCTTTCTTTGTAAATAGTCATTCTCCATTTCTCTCTACCTTCTTCATCTCTCATTTTCTTTCTGACTTTAACATAACTTTCTTTTTTCATTTTCATTTCTTTAAACAAAGAAGAATCTTCGTTTTATCTTCATTAAGATTTCAAATAAAAAACTTTGAACGCTTCTATCGCAAACCCTCCTTGTGGATCACGACCCGCATAGCCACTTGCTATCGCGGTAGAATTGAGCACTTGCACATCTTTATTTTTAAGTTCTGTAATTCCGTATTTTGTGTGCAGGTAAAGCTTCAATCAGACGTCGGAGAGTAGCACTGCTCTCACCCATTTAGTGAAGTAGTCCGAGGCTACCAGAAGGAATCTGAAATGAGGCATTGCTCGGAGAAGAGGAACCGCCACATCAAGCCACCATTGCATGAAGGGCTAGATTCCACTAAATTATAAGGAGCCCTCAGTACTCTAGTACAGATTCAATTCTCTAGGGTTTGATCCCTTGCAACAGAGGAAGAGATCAGCTTTTATACTTGAAGGATGCTCGTTTAGATCCGGTTGGTTGAGATTTCCATGCCTGAATCAGTTTGACATCCTAACTGCTCGAACTGCCTCAACTCTAATCAGTTGAAGCGGTTATGATTCTCTATTGATAGCTCTGTTAGGTGAGGATTACTGATTTGATCCGCAGCCGTCGATTCACTTATCGGGTTGTTGCAACCACCTGATCCTTGTGGTGGTCAGATGAGATCGAATCAGAAGATCATGTGATTATTGAGATCTGCCAGGTGTCACGATCTCGCGAATGTCAAGATTTTGACACTACACTAATGAAAGAGAAATGCGAGATGAGTCTGTCAAGCAGTGGCTAAAGGAGATCAAGGACGTCGCATATGATGCTGAGGATGTGCTGGAGTACCAATATGAACTGCAACGAGCCCATGTCGAGAGCAGAGCTACTGCAGCGCAGATTACGCATAAGAGGAAGCATGAAGGCGACGGTGGGCAGCAAGTACATGACTTGAGCCTACATTATTTGATTTGTCCATCTTGAGATGATTAGAAAAATTAGAGGGAGATTTGATAAGATATCAAAGGTTCGAGAAGCTCTCCTACCACGACAGTGAGTAGCAATATGGTGAGGATGTGTTACCGAGAAATTTGATGTCTCCAAGCTCACAAAAGAGATTCTAAGATTCTGTTACCGGGGAACCTTGCAGTCTCACACAGCTAAGTGTAGTTTAAGACATTTTGGAGGATAGAGAAGGGATAGAGGGTGCTTCTAGTTCTGGATGGTGTTTGTGTAATACCCTTAGCTGATACGACTCAATTTCTATTCTTATTAATTTACATAGATTACTTATCATGATTATTATTAATTAACCTATTTTTATGTGTATAAATACATGTATATATATACACATATATATATATATATATATATATATATATATATATATATATATATATATATATATATATATATATATATATATATATATATATATATATATATTAGATATATATTCATGATTTGTGTACATACATACACGAGTGTAATTGTAAATATATATATGTATTACATACTATTATTATTCTTCCTTTATTTCTAAACCCAAGCCCATCCTAAAACCAAGCCTATCTTCTTTACCCTTTCATTATTCATTTCATTTTCCCGACTCTCCAAGCCCAAGCCCTCTCTAGTTCTTCCATTTTTCTTCTCTTCATTTCAATTCAACCCATCAACTTAGCCTAATAAATACTAATCCTAAACCTAAACCCAATAGCATGTTAACCCATAACCCAAATCATATTCATATAATCTTAACAGTCAAATCTAAACCTTAACTAACCTAATCTCTCTTTAAACCTAAACACTAACCCTAATCCTATAACAAATCCAATGACCAAACTAATCTTCTCTTCTTCTCTTCCCCCTTTACGCCTAGCAGCACCTTTTCCCTCTCCATCATGGCCGCGCCTCCCTGGGTGTGCGCCCATGCCCTCCTTCGCGTGAGCCCATGCGGAACTTTCTCCGGCAAACCCCGGAACATCCCCGCACCACCACCATCCAACCCTCTTCACCGTGACAGCCCATGCCCACCTCCATGCTTGCAACCCAAGCCCAGGCCAAGCCCCATGGCTACCCACTAGCCGAGCTTTTCTCCACCTCTGAGATTTGTAGCGCTTCATCACTGGCCTTCCCCGGGTGCAACATCTCCTCCAGTGAGATCCGCGAGCTCCGTCGCGGCCAGCCTGAGCTTCTCCCACTACCATGACAACACTCCACGGCCCGAGTCCCCGCTGCTCGTGTTCTCTGCCGGTCGAGACCCACACATCACCCCCCATGCGTGAGTTATTCTCTCTCTGTGGTTGTATCATATGATTGTAATTATATGTGCATGTCCCCCTCTCTATTTCTCTCTCTTTCTCTCTCTCCCCCAGGTTCTCTCTCCCCCCATCTCTCTGTATATGTGTTTTTTTTTGCAGTATGTGCGTATGTTGTGTGTGCTGTGTTAATGCGCGCACGCGTGTGTGTGTGTGTTTGAGTGTATGTGCACGCATGGGTGTTGTGTGTGGGTGTTTGGGTAAACGTTAGTGTGAGTACATGTATTTTGTTGTGTATGTGTGTGTTAGGTTGTGTATATATGTATACGTGTATTGTGTATGTGTATATATATCTGTGTATATGGGTGTATACACGTGCATTTATGTATACGTGTGTCTATGTGTGTTCGTTGTGTACTACAGTGATGCAAATCCCTTTATACAATTTTGAACCCTATAACAGAAGACCTGGATTGGTGCTCGTAATGGACCCGACACACGAGGCAATTCAGAAATCCGAACCAGTTCATACAGTGATGACTCGATGGTGATTTGGAGCCAAAATTGCGTCATTTCGAGTAACCGTTCTTTGTTTACTTTATTGAGTATTTTAGTATTATTTTATATGAGTGTTTTTACTCGGCTTCAATAAACATTCTTTTATGTTTAAATTATTGTTCATGATGATTCACACCCATAACTACCGTTCACGTCTACATGTATTACACACAAAATGAAATGCCTTGTGAATATTTTTATTTCTCTTTAAATGAATTCTACATAGTATTGTTGGTCCTGAACATCATGATACCATTTAGAAAACTTGATTAATTATACTTGACATCTACCTGATTATCATATTGTCTATGTTACTAAAGTTGCTGGAAAATATTGATATACGATAACAATATCATCCTGCTTATCCTATTCACTGACATCATGTATCTTGATTACACTGTTGATGTTGTTACCATTGCCATCACTGAGTTATCCCAGTGATCTAGGTAAGATGTGCATTAAATAATCTTGACAATATAATAATATGATCATTAAGTAACATACACCAGGACGGGGGAAATTGATAGATGAGACAACGTCTGTATTTTGGGTTATTTTGGGTGGACTTAGGATATATGCTGCGCAGCCTAAAGAGGGTTCCGCTATAGGGTTCCCGTGGGGTGACGAACACCCCATCCTGTTCCTGTTCCTGTTATACATGTCATACATGTTACCTGACTTGTTATACATGTTACCTGACTATCTTGCGGCAGGGTCTGGTTCAGCGTCAGGCGTCTGGGCCATTGTCCCGATTATGTGTGGGAGCCACTTAAAATACAATGTCTCCAACCAATCAGTTTCAATAACTTAGAACTCCGATTGACATGTGTAGTAGGCGTAGTACGAGATGCGTCTACTACAATGACAATTGGTGTTCGCTGACATAATTAATGACAAAATTGAATTTTACATTGGCATTGTAGACACCTGATATATACATTTTTGATAGACGCCTGACTGTGCTCATGATCTGATATATGATATTATAACAGATTAATCTCATTATTCTTCAAGTTACGTATTGTATGTGATTATAATACTTTGGATATAATGATTGATGTTGTATTGTACTATCTGTTTATTACCGTATTATTCATGCTATTTTCCTATCTAGTAAACCTTCATGATAGTATCATAGTATGATCACACGATGTATGCATGTGCATCATTTCCTCATTTTTACACACTCATTGGGAGTTCTGACTCTCTGAATTGCACATCCAGGTGTATGATTGTTACATTTTGTTGATCGGCTATATGGGAAAAAGCTCACGTATTGCGAGGAGCTCGGATTTATTCATTTGATCTTCTAATCTTGGGTATTGTTCTTAGTTTGTTCTTTATTTCTCATTTCTTTTATTCGATTCTCCATATTATTCGGACTCTGCTTTATTCTATTTGATTTATTCGTAGAATGATATTATCATGTCTGAAAAATTTATATGTTATATTGCAGTGACTTTATTGTCTTTATGGTTGATTTATATAACTTGTTTAGGTCACTTTAGGCTTAGCGTGTAAACGTGAGGTGTTTTCTCGTGTATAATACATCGCCGATTCTTGTCGCATCTCCGCTCTAGCGTATTTTTGAAAGCGGGGCATGATAGTATGGAATGAGCATCAAGGACCTTCGGATTCTCTTAAAGCTCCCTTCAGCATTGGTGGAACTGTAAGAATCATCGTAACTACTAGAAACAACTCAGCTGCAGAGATCATGCAGACTGTTCCTTCATATCGCCTTGGTTGCTTGTCACATGATCAATGTTGCTTCTCGTTCCAACATATGCATTTGGTGGTCGAGATCCAAAGGACCGCATTCGGTAGAAATTGCTCGAAAGATTATAGAAAAATGCGGTCTACTGCATTTTGTCTGTGAAAACACTTGGATGTGGTTGCCCAAAGGCTCAAAATTTGTGTTAAAAAAATTTTTTTTTTTGCTATGTATTGTCTATATGCAAGGGGAGCTTAACATCTCTTCTATATATAGATTCATGTTGAGTGTATCTTATATTGAGGAGCTTGACATCTCTTTTTTATGTGATACACGTGTGTAAGGGGAGCTTCACATCTCCCCACTTATGCATTGCATATTATGCTTTATGTGAGTTAGGGCTTTGTCATCCCTTCTTCATGTAATGCATATATGCAGGGGAGCTAACTTTTCGTCTCTCTCTTCATGAATGCATATCACATATATATCCTTATTGTTGATTTTTTTACCCCTTTGTTGATGATTGACAAAAAGGGGGAGAAAGATTTTGAGTTTATATATGCATATTTGAGTTTTTGCATATATTGAGTTTATGTTTTTACAAAATAGAGAGAAGGATTTTGAAAGTTTAAACAAAAAGGGGAAAGGTTTTTGGGAAAAGAACTTTTAGTTTATGCATGTTTCTCTCACCTTGTTTATGCATAGATATTTGTTTAGTTTTACGCACTCCATTGAATATCTATTTGTTTGTTGTTATGCATGAGTTAAGGGGGAGCTTCTATGAAGCTTAATTTTAATCCATGCATATATAACTCCATGAGTTTTGTCAAATCAAAAAGGGGGAGATTGTTGGCCCAAGGGCCCATCACTCTAGTTTTGATGATGATTAATTCATGTAGTTATAGTACTAATGATCTTGTGTTTAATTAGTCTCAGATATTTGATCAAGATCTTAGTAGGTGTTTAGCTTCAACAAAGGATTTAACGTCAAGTTTTGGAGCTAGCACGTGTTGATTCAAGAGCTTATGCATCAAGATCACATCAAGTACTCAAGAGGAGTCTAGCTCATTGGATCATGATTTGGACCAAGTCAAGAAGGAGAAGAAGACCTTCAAGAGAAGATTTCCTAGATGACTTGTGTCGGTTTGTAAGTGTCAAGATTTCATTTTTAGATAAAATGTAAAGGATAGATTAGTTGGTGGATTGCTCAAGTATCATATACACTCACACACAAGATTTACATCAGTTTTCATAAAAGAGTTTTCATTTTGAAAAAAATACCGTTTTGATTTTGGAGTTTCATATATACATATGTTTCAACCAAAACTATTTTAGAGCTTAATGTCAAAAACATAGGTATTTCTTCATATATGTGCAGTGGATCATATCCATACACACTAAGCTTCAAAAGTGTTTAGAATATCTTGTTTTTATATTTGGAGAAGTTTTGGAAAAATCGGTTTTCAATTTAAAAAAATCATTTTGGAAAAATATAGATTTTTGTTTAGGGCAAAACTTCCATATTACAAAAATAGTTCAAAATGTTTGTAACTTGGTTTGATTTTTACTCAAACATGTTTGTATATCAAAGTATATTATTGAACTTATTTTTGTAGATTTTTAGAGAATTTATGGGATTTTATTGAAGGAAAAATGACAAGTTTTAAATCCCTATAATTAGCTGGGCTGGCCTTCTGCCGGTCGACCGGGCAGTCGACCGGGCGGTCGACCGACGTCCATAAACGTGCACAGCCAGGGGCCGGTCGACCGTGCGGTCGACCGCCAGAGAGCCTCTGCTCTCTGGAAATGGCCCGGTCGACCGGGCGGTCGACCGCTAGGCCATTGCCCAGTTGGCGGTAGACCGGCCGATCAACCGACCTTCCCAACGGTCTGAAATCTGATCGTTGGCGGTCGACCGACAGCAGTGAAAACTGCTGAGTTGGCCTCCAATGGCCACATTTTGAAGCCTATAAAAGGGGCTTCTCTTGGACTGTTTTATACAAGATTTTAAGTGGGATTTCAAGATAGTTTTTACTACACTATTAGGTGTTTATCTCTACTTGTTTTAGAGCCAAATACTTTCATATCGAAAGGAGAGTTTTCAAGAGTGTTTTGAAAAAGAGATTTCTTGAGCTTTTCACCACCAATTCATTCCTTGTTTTTCTCACCCATACTTGAGCTTTCCATTGCAATATCTATCCTATAGGATCTTTGTTGTGAGAGTGTATGTAGGTGATCAAAGTGTTGAGATCACCGAAGTGTTCTACTTTTGTATTTGAGGAGGCGGACCTGCGGGTTCGCGTTGTTTCGAGTTCTAGTGAGAACTCGGTGTAGAGGTGCGGCCTCGACAAGCTAGTGTGCTTGCGGTGTGTAGTTCTTGTGGGAACGAGTGAGGGACCAGAGAGTCTAAAGGAGTTCAAGTGTGAACTCGCCTGTAGATGTTGCGTCACTGAGTGATCCGGTGGGATCGTTTTTAGTGGAAATTCTTCATAGTGTTGAAGGCGGGGACGTAGAGTAAGGGTGCTCGAACCTCGAAATAAATCTCCCGTGTTTGTGATTGCTCTCTCTATCTCTCACTTGTCTTTATATCTTGCATGTTTATATTGCCTTTATCTTTATATGCTTGATATATCTTGTGCCTAATTGTTATATGCATGAGATTGTTTGCTCGCACTTGTATTCAACCAAGAGAGCCAAAGCGGCACCTCAACTCTTATCTAGAGGAATCTTGAGGAGATAGTCCAGAGCCCATTCCGAGAAATTCGGCTACACTCTTAGGTTATACTTGGTGTGTTTAGCTTAAGAATTTTTAGATTGCATAAATAGTTTTAATTCTGCATTAATTCATCATTTGATTAGCTAGTCGCTTATTCACCCCCTTTTAGGTGATTTCAATTGGTATCAGAGCCAAGTGCTCTTGATTTGGGTCTAACAACCTAGAGTTAAAGATCTTCATTTATAGCTAATCACAATATGTGTACACACACATGGATTTCATGTCACCTCCCACTTTTGATATTCTTAACATCCAAACTTGGAAAGTTAAGATGTCATTATACCTCAAAGGCCTAGGTATTCATGTTTATCTTGCTACCATTAAAGATTCATACTTTAGTAATAGCAGGTATCTTGAGGCTAACGCAAAAGCCATCCATGAATTAAAGAGTACCCTAAATGATGATTATTTATGTAGGGTTGCTATTGATTCGGCTTTTGTAGTATGGAACACCATAGTCTCCCTTGGCGAACAAAAGCAATACTATACGGGAGTGACTCGGATGATGGAAGTGATGCTTCCAACTTGTGCTACATGGTCCAAGGGGATAACCCCCTTGAGGTAAACTCCTAATCCGAGCTTAATGAGGATGTTGACATGCCCTATGAAGAGCTTGCTTCATTTTGTCATCAACTTCTAGAAAAATATGACATGCTTAAAAAGAATAATAAGAAACTGAAAAATAAATTAGATTCCTTATTAAAAGAAAAAGATTCTTTTCAAAATAAATTAGAATGCATTTCAAAAGAAAACGAATTTTTGAAAAATGAGAATATTTTCTTGTCTTCTAAATAAATGATCTTTGTGAAGGAAATACCTCCTTGAAAAATAAGATTATTTTGGTGGAAAAGGAAAAGGAAATAGCTTTGAATGAAAACAACTCTTTGAAAAGGAAAATTATTGAAAAAGAAAGGGAAAATGTTTCTAAAAAGAAAAAGGGTGTTGATTCTCATTCTCACCATGCTTTTCATGCTACAACCATTGATAAAAATGAGATTCAAGTTTTGAAAAATAGAATAAATTGTTTGAGCTCAACTTTGAGCAATTGTGCATTTAATCATAATAGATTAGAAACCCTGTTTCAAAAGAAACAAGTTCCGCATGTTCATGCACATCACCCACGGCACACATATGCACACTTTGCACATCATAATCATAATCATTCCCATGTGCATGCTAAAGTGTACAAATGTACACATTGCGACCGCAAAGGCCATCTTGCAAGATTTTGCTATGATAGAGTAAATACTTTAAATGTTGCAAGTAATAATGTTTGGGTTCCTTACAATGCTAACCCCCGTGGACCCAAAAGAAAATAGGTACCAAAATTCTCACCTTTTGTATTTGATGTAGGTGTGGGCTCCCACATGACGTGAGAGGATTGGTGCCTTGGTGGTGGATGCATGGACTTAATGGACACTACAAATTGATGCACCGCTATCAAGGAAGTTTGGTAGAAAGATCACCATATTTGGAGACTTAGAGTATAGTTCTTATGATTTGTTAACCATCTCTAAACTCCTTAGTTTACATGCTTTGATATATATGTTTTTAGCATGTTTTTGTTTTTATGCCTATTGTGGTAAATACTTATTTAAATGTAATTTTTGTCAAAACTTGTGTATATACTCGTACAAGTAGTGAGCAACACTTGATTTTTATACGTTTATGATTCATTGCTCATTTGTCCTCATTACATGTACATGTATAACCTAGTTTTGATGATTCTTTCATTTATACATATTTTGCCTATTTTTGTGTATGTTTTGCTTCATGTATATGTAATGTTTGTCCAAATCTAATAAATAAACATGTATACCCCTGAGTCACTTCCCTTCATGCAAATTATATTACGGACTCATTTAAGTTTAAGATATGTATGTATATTGTTAGTTTTGATAAATCATACATATACCTTGAAGTATGTTTTTAAATGAAAAATAAATTTTTATGATTTGCATATTTGTTTGATAAAAAAAAAGGATATTCATGCTTGTTTTGAGCCTTATTGATTATTTTCATGAAAATACTAATTACATAATTCTTGTGTACTCACACTTTATTTGTTTACTAATGACATTATTTTCATGAGAATTTTTTAGCTTTATAGATTTTGAGTGTCAACTCTTATGTTTATAGCATGCCTCATGAGATACATATGTCTTAGTTTCATGTTTGAAAGATCTTTAACTAATTTTTTAAAAATTACTTTAAACTAGTTATTTATTCTTCAATGGGTAGAGTTTTCAAAGTTTGCAAAATATTTTCAAATCTTATTTTTGAAAACCCCTACCAACCCCTTTAAGGGTGGATGGATGGGCGACCATGCCTTGTGAGCTGTATTAAATATATTTTATCATGTGCATGAAAAGGGTGGATCTTTATGAGTTATACACTTGATTCTCATCATATTTTCAATTGGTATCACAATTGATATTTTTTTTGTATACTCATATTTTGTTTTCTATATATGTATGCTTCAAATTTCAAATAATATCAATTTCTATTGGTATTTTCATTTTCATACATATATATGATTTGATTGTACTTGATTTACAATATATTTACATGTTTGAAGCACAAATTATGTTTATGCTAAGCTTGACTTAAATCTTAATTTCAATTGGTATCTCAATTGGTACTTTAATAAGCTTATGCATTATTTTCAATTGGTATTTTGTTGATATCAACATTTACAATATACTTCAATTGATATCAATATGTTTCGATTTCCAGTTGGGTTTCAATTTCAATTGGTATCACAAATGTTTTACCTCTTATTTGGTTTCAAATTTACCATGTATTTCAATTGGTATCAAAATATAAAATACTTCACTTTCATTGGTATCAAGATTTACAAACGTTCCAATTTCAATTGGTATCAAAAATTTTCAATTTCAAATGGTATCAAAAATTTAGTGATATTTTTAAAATTTTTGTATCTCAAAATTTGTTTACGTATTATCAAAATGTGTTAAAATTTTTTTTTTTGGCTATGTATTGTCTATATGCAAAGGGAGCTTAACATCTCTTCTATATATAAATTCATATTGAGTGTATCTTATATTGAGGAGCTTGACATCTCTTTTTTATGTGATACACGTGTGTAAGGGGAGCTTCACATCTCCACTTATGCATTGCATATTATGCTTTATGTGAGTTAGGGTCTTATCATCCCTTCTTCATGTAATGCATGTATGCAGGGGAGCTAACTTCACGTCTCTCTCTTCATGAATGTATATCGCATATATATCATTATTGTTGATTTTTTTCACCCTTTGTTGATGATTGACAAAAAGGGGGAGAAAGATTTTGAGTTTATATATGCATATTTGAGTTTTACATATATTGAGTTTATGTTTTTACAAAATGGGGAGAAGGATTTTGAAAGTTTAAACAAAAAGGGGGAGAAGGTTTTTGGGAAAAGAACTTTTGGTTTATGCATGTTTCTCTCACCTTGTTTATGCATAGATATTTGTTTAGTTTTACGCACTCCATTGAATATCTATTTGTTTATTGTTATGTAAGAGTTAAGGGGGAGCTTCTATGAAGCTTAACTTTAATCCATGCATATATAACTTCATGAGTTTTGTCATCATCAAAAAGGGGGAGATTGTTGGCCCAAAGGCCCATCACTCTAGTTTTGATGATGATTAACTCATGTAGTTATAGTACTAATGATCTTGTGTTTAATTATTCTCAGATATTTGATCAAGATCTTAGTAGGTGTTTAGCTTCAACAAAGGATTTAAAGTCAAGTTTTGGAGCTAGCATGTGTTGATTCAAGAGCTTGTGCATCAAGACCACATCAAGTACTCAAGAGGAGTCTAGCTCATTGGATCATGTTTTGGACCAAGTCAAGAAGGAGAAGAAGACCTTCAAGAGAAGATTTTCTAGATGACTTGTGTCGGTTTGTAAGAGTCAATATTTCATTTTTAGATAAAATGTAAAGGATAGATTAGTTGGTGGATTGCTCAAGTATCATATACACTCAAACACAAGATTTATATGAGTTTTCATAAAAGAGTTTTTATTTTGAAAAAATACGGTTTTGATTTTTGGAGTTTCATATATACATATGTTTCAACCAAAACTATTTTAGAGCTTAATGTCAAAAATATAGATATTTCATCATATATGTACAGTGGATCATATCCATACACACTAAGCTTCAAAAGTGTTTAGAATATCTTTTTTTTGTATTTGGAGAAGTTTTGAAAAAAATCTTTTTTCAATTTAGAAAAATTATTTTGGAAAAATACAGATTTTTGTTTAGGGCAAAACTTCCATATTACAAAAATAGTTCAAAATGTTTGTAACATGATAAGATTTTTACTCAAACATGTTTGTATATTAAAGTATATTACTGAACTTATTTTTGTAGATTTTTAGAGAATTTATGGGAGTTTATTGATGGAAAAATGACAAGTTTTAAATCACTATAATTAGCTGGTCTAGCCTTCTGCCGGTCGACTTGCCGGTCGACCGAGATAGAGGTCGGTCGACCGGGGGGTCGACCGACGTGCACAAACGTGCACAGCCAGGGGCTAGTCGACCGTGCGGTCAACCGCCGAGAGCCTTTGCTCTCTGGAAATGGCCCGGTCGATCGGGTGGTCGACCGCTGGGCCATTGCCCAGTTGGCGGTCGACCAGTCGGTCGACCGGCCGGTCGACCGACCTTCCCAATGGTCGAAAATCCGACCGTTGGCGATCGACCGGGCTGTCGACCGACAGCAGTGAAAACTGCTGAGTTGGCCTCCAACGGCCACATTTTTGAAGCCTATAAAAGGGGCTTCTCTTGGACTGTTTTATACAAGATTTTAAGTGAGATTTCAAGATAGTTTTTACTACACTATTAGGTGTTAATCTCCACTTGTTTTAGAGCCAAATACTTTCATATCAAAAAGGAGAGTTTTTCAAGAGTGTTTTTAAAAGAGATTTCTTGAGTTTTTCACCACCAATTCATTCCTTGTTTTTCTCACACATACTTGAGCTTTCCATTACAATATCTATCCTATAGGATCTTTGTTGTGAGAGTATTTATAGGTGATCAAAGTATTGAGATCACCAAAGTATTCTACTTTTGTATTTGAGGAGGCGGACTTGCGGGTTCGCGTTGCTTCGAGTTCTAGTGAGACTCAATGTAGAGGTGCGGCCTCGGCAAGCTAGTGTGCTTGCGGTGTGTAGTTCTTGTAGGAACGAGGGAGGGACCAGAGAGTCCAAAGGAGTTCTAGTGTGAACTCTCTTGTAGGTGTTGCGGCACCGAGTGATCCGGTGGGATCGTTTTTAATGAAAATCCTTCATAGTATTGAAGGCGGGGACGTAAAGTAAGGGTGCTCGAACCTCGAAATAAATCTCCCGTGTTTGCGATTGCTCTCTCTCTATCTCTCACTTGTCTTTATATCTTGCATGTTTATATTGCTTTTATCTTTATATGCTTGATATATATCTTGTGCCTAATTGTTTATGCTTGGGATTGTTTGCTCGCACTTGAATTCAACAAAGAGAGCCAAAGCGGCACCTCAACTCTTATCTGGAGGAATCTTGAGGAGATAGTCCAGAGCCCTTTACGGGGAATTCGACTATACTCTTAGGTTATACTTGGTGTGTTTTACTTAAGAATTTTTAGATTGCATAAATAGTTTTAATTTCGCATTAATTCATCATTTGATTAGCTAGTCACCTATTCACCCCCCTCTAGGTGATTTCAGGATGACTCTTACACTGGCATTTTGTCAACAAAGAAGGATGGATGGAAATATTAGAAAGTGATATGTGGAATTTGGATCAAACTAGAAAAGGTATTCTACCAGGATGAAAGTTTAGCTATTATCATTTGCCGCCACATCTGAAGCCATGTTTCCTGTATTCTTCTCAATCCCTAATGATCGTCCCTATTTTCCATTGAAGGTTCTAAGGGGGGAACTTACAAAAAATTCTAAGAGAAATTAAAATTAAAAAATAAAAATTACAATTATTCTCTTCTGAAATTTCTGGAGAAGTGTGCCGGTGTGAATCTGATCAGCACGATCACTTTGTCCCATTGACCACGCATGCAATCAACCTTGATACTCGCCTGGGAATACCTTCTCGCCTGGTTCGAGAATCCCCTTGATGCTGAGGAGAAGTTCTTAATTAATCCAAAGAACTAGGGTGTCGTAACCCTGAGTTTAGTTCAATGAACTATGAAGAAGCGTGTCACTGTCGAAAGCTAACGCTGGAAGAACATTAGTTCTTGTTGAAGAAAAGGATCTCTCTCTTGAAAGCGACAGCCTCTGTGCTCTCCAAAATTTCTCTCTTGAACTTAAATCTCTTCAAGACCCTGAGCCAATCCTGCTAGTGGCTATTTATAGGCTAAATAGGGAGTTACAATCTCCGTAATTAGGGAGATAATGGGGTGTAACTACTAATTTAAAGTGGGCATTAATCTCCACTAATGTAGTGTGTGGTTATCCCATTAATCTCGTTCAGGGATTTGAAATGGTCAATATGATCAAAAGCTTCATGAGAAGCTAGCCCAGTGTGGGGCTAAAGCTTTAGGCGAAGTTAAAAATTAGCTCAGCGGAGCTATGGAAAGCTTCAGGCGAAGTTGCACACAGAAATATAAAAGTTTAGAATAGTGTTAGGTCCTCAATGTTACCTCGTAGCCTAGGGCTAACGAGTTGTGATCCACAGGACGGGACAATGATGGAAGCAATTAAGTTTTTTCTTTTAATTCACTAAAACAAGTTAAAGTTTTCTTCTCAGTTTTAAAGAAAATAAAAATACTTAAAGCTAATCTAAGTTAAAAGAATTCTAAAAAATAAGATTGGTTTATTGTTAAAGAAGAAAAGAAAAACGAGTTTAGAGAAAAAAGAAAGAGAAAGTGTTAGTTTTAAAAATTGTTAGATTAATCTAAGAAAGGAAAATAGAAAAGAGAGAGAGGAAAAAGACTTACCTTTATAGTTGAATGACATACCATGATTCGATGCGAAGTAATATAAAGCAAAATAGAAGAGTAACTTGAACGCGGTGCTTGGCTAGATTGAGCGCAGTGAAGAAAAGTGAGAAACTTTCATTCATTGTTACCTTCAGTATAAGTCTCTTAAGAAAGAATTACAATAATGTTACTCTACAATAACTCTTCTTCTCTTTTAATCATGTAACTCTCTCTAACCTAAGCTATAAAGAAAATAAAAATTACATTGAAGAAGAAAAGAAAAATCTAAACTAAAAGCTCTCTCGGAGTGGTGCCCCTCTGCCTAAAAGGTGTGAGGTATTTATAGGGAAGAAACAGTAGGATAAGGAGCGTAAGAGCTCCCTCTGACTCAACTAACAAGTCACAAATAATGCGGCTTTTGCCCCATTTCGGCGGCAAGATCCTAGCCGTAGGGCCAGGATGTCGGGGCGCTTGTCCGTCGATGTGCCCTCTATCCTTTTATCCTCTTGAATTTTAAATTTCAGCTATAGATTTGACGATCTATCTCTTTATCCTCAGTGAAACCGATAGGGTCTTCTTCTAATTTATTTTTTTGAATTTGGATGATATTATCTCATCTGATATACCCGGTCTTCAGATAAGATAGCTTTTATAACCCCTGAATTTGAATCGATCCACTTTCTTTTAAACTTTTGTATTTAATTGGATAACTCTGTCAATCTCTCTCTTTTCTTTCTTAATTACACTGCACGTCACTAAACATGAAAATATATTAATTAACAGAGTTTTATTTAAACATAAATGTAGAAATGTGACACATATGATATGAAAACATGTATGCACGTATACGATCACAGCCCCACACTTATCTTTTGCTCGTCCTCGAGCAAATAAAATTAAATCAACCTAGTTTAACTCTCTTTCGTAGGAATCACGATTGCATTTGCATGTGCAACAAGCCGTTAAACCTTTAGGTTACCCCTAAAGGACAAGTTGTCTCGTGAGAATTTTCAGTAAATTACACCCACAAAATTCATAAACAAAAAGAAATAAAGTGTTAGTATTTTTGAAAATGCATTTTGAAAAGAAAAGAAATATTTGAAGTATTTTTGAAAGAATTAAGCAATCTATAAGTTTTTGGATTATCAAAACCATTCATTCTTAAACTCAGTCTCTATTCAAAAATTTGTTATCAATTAAGGTAAGGAGTCAAAATATATTTCTCATCTAATCTATTATTTTACCCTAAGTCATATGCATCTTTGTGACATGAATATTCTGACCAAGGGTTCTTCAACTATAACTCTTATGCTTTATTTTATGCTTTATTTTGGTGGTAATATCCCTTGGTTCTATTAGGCTTTCTAACTCGCCCATGTAACGAGTATTAATCGGTGACTCCCAAACCGATCGGTCTTAGGGCACCTGGCGAGAAAACACCCCACGAATTTAAGAACACGAGTAAATAAGCCTACAAAGCAAAGGATTTATTTATATGAACCACTTTTAGGTGTGAATACTTATGCTTTATGAGGCACAAATACCAAGCTTAATCAGAAGATTTTTTAAATAATTTTTTATAAGACTTAAGAATCTTTATTTTTAAATCCTAAGTGTGTAAGTGTATAAAGTATGCATATTTTATCAAGGTAAAAATCAAGACTAAATTACTTTTTCAATTTTTCTTCTTAACCTCAAATTAAACAAATAATTTTATTTTGATCAAGTATAAGAAATCCTAATTATGATCTTCATATTCCTTAAAATTAACTTAATTTCTTACAAAAATAAGTCAAAGTATTATTTTTCTTTTCAAAAAGTTTTTAAAGAAAGTTTATATATATATATATATATATATATATATATATATATATATATATATATATATATATATATATATATATATATATATATATATATATTAGTAAAAACCTAAGTTAGTATGTTAGTAAACCCTCCCCCACACCTATCTCATGCATTATTTTAAATGTATGAATGGAATGCAATAATACATGAAAAAGGTAAAAGAGAAGGAAAATTGTCACCTCAAGGTGGTGATTCCGGTGGTGGTCTCATGGGCCAAGCGTTTTTTTCCAATCTAGATATTGTGGATTTTCATGAAATTCACCTTTCATGACCTCTTTCCTATTAACATTTTTTACTCTCAAATATGAGTAGGATCATGCAAATCTTAGCATGAAAATTTTCATGGTTATATGACCAATCTTGAGATATCATCACTGAGTCATATTGATCTAAACCTTGGTCCAACAATGGAACATGGTTTTGTGGAATGGATGATTTGAGCTCAACAATGAAAGGAGTAGGAACCGATATTGACTCAGGAATAAAACTCAAATCAAGTTTAGGTTTAAGAGTTGAAGTTGGTTTATCAGTTTCTTCCAAATCATAGAATTGAAATTCACATTCATTTTCCAATAATGGAATGTGACTATTTAAAATAGGTGGCTCATGTTCAAGCTCTATAGGGATAGGAGTCAGTGTTGACTTCGCGGGTAAGGATACCAGAGTCAGCATAAATTCAAAAAGTGAAATTGAATCACAATATTGGGAATCAGTATCACATGAATCTTCAACTTCAATCTCATTGAAATGAAAACTTACCAATTTGTCATGGGTTGGTATTAGTTAAGTTCAAAGTTTTGTGATGAAATTGAATCTTAGTTAAAATTTTCAAGATACCATGATGCTTTGTCAATATGGTTAAGAGAATCAGGAATGGTCAAAAATGTGTTAGGTAGAGTTTTCTCATTCCTATCATTAATTGTGTTGACCAAATGACTCACTTTTGCTTCTAGCCTATTGATAGATTGGTAACATTATTTTCGAACTTAATTAGGTCTTCCATACTCTTTTCTAAGTCAATAGATTCTTCTTACTGTAGTTGGATTTGAAAATTAGTGTAAAGATCTTGGATTTGGGAATTGTTAGGGAGAATTGAGTCTGCTATGATTTGTACTTGTTGTGGGGACTCAAGGAAGGCTTCGAACTCTTTTCTAAAGAAGATTTTTTTTCTATAACTTAGTCTTCTTATGAAGTATATGAAGATGTTTGTTGGTAAGGTTGTTGATAGTAAGACTCGGGGGAGTTATATCCCCACTGACTTGGTGAAGAGTGGTGATGATTATCTCAATCTTGTTCATAATACTGAGATTGGGGCATCTATTGATTCAGATAAGACCAATCTGGCATACTTTGTTGGTTAAAGTTAAAGTTATGTAATATTGGGTTGGTAATATCTGAATTGAAAGAGGTTTGGGTGAAGTATGAATTCGAATTATGATTAGAATAATTGTAATTATAATCCATTTTCACAAGAACAAACAAAAACAAACAAATAAACAAACAAGAAAAAAAATCTAGTTTATGTTAGGGTAGACCTTAGACGACTCCTAACTGGTGATTATCTACAGGAGGTATGTTGCAGAATCTGACCACAAGTTAATCGATTGGGTAGGGGCAAGACCAGTGGGAGTTATTCGTGCCTAAGAAACAAGCCTAATTATATCAAACCACCAGCCTTTGGGGTTTCGCCTCTCAATCCTCAATCTTTGACACCGATTTGGCAAGTGATTGGTTGCTAATGTTGCATATTTAATGTCACATTTCAATACTTATTTTAGAATAAAAGCCTGCATTGTCCTAATTATTTGTTTAATTTATTTGCAGGCCCAATTCTTTAAGGAGATGAAGAAAAATGAGCCCAAAGCCCACAAAATTCTGAATTAAATCAGAGTTAATTCACACTCAGTAAATCAGGGAAAAATCAAGAGGTTGAAAACTGGTTGAGAAGAATCCTCTCAGAATAGATCGGTTGAAGCAAAGATCAAGCAAGTTTGATTCAGATTCTGACTGGATACATTTTAGTATTCGAATCATAACGTTTGCTACAGAATCTCAATTCTGATGATTCAAGATGATCCAGAAAGCAGACTGACAGAGCTATAACTCTTATGTTGATCATTATTTCTAATTCTGTCAGTTGTTAAGTGATATTCAGCAATCAACAAGCCAACAAACAGCAGATCAGAACTGAATATCCACCTCTACCCCCTCCATTTCTCCTATAAATACCTGCACTCAAAGGCAAAAGGGAGGAGAATGCAGAGATAGGAATTTAGCCTAGTTTTCATTTCTTAGTTTAGGTTTTTAGTCTTTCTTTTCATGTAATTTTAGTTTTCATTTATGTAATTCAGAGGAGATCGACTTTCATCGAAGAACAAGACTGAAGCTAGAGCTGGAGTGACACCGGTGTAAGACTTATTTCTTTTCTTTGATTGTAATGAAATCAAATCGATGTTCTTTTTGTGTATGTACTTCTTTTTAGTCTTCTTCTTCTTCTTTTCTATTTTACCTTTCTTTTTGGTACAACTGTCTTTCAAGTGAGTCTAAAAGCATCGAAAGAGCCTTGCCTTTGCGAGTGCCACCGATAGCTCATGACGATGGAATTGTGAGTCTCTCTGTATCATTTCATGCTTGCGTATCTTGATGATGTAATGTGGAAGAGACCAACATTCGACTCTTATGGGCTATGCGCTGCTTGCCTCCAATTCAAGGTAACATCGAAGCTAAAAACTCAAGGTAAGCTTTTGGTGAAAAGAAGGTAAGTAACTCTTTTATTTCTTTCTTTCATTTTTGTAAATTAAATCACCATCTCTTCAAAATCACTTTTTTTTCCTCCACTTCATTTGTACATATTCGCTTCATTATGTTCTGATTTTTTCCACCTTCTTCATCTTTCACTTTCTCTCTAATTTTAACATAATTCTTTTTTCTTTTCTTAACTTAAAACAGAGAAGAATCTTCGCTTTTCTTCTTAACGATTTCAATAAAGAACTGTAACGCTTCCATCGCAAACCCTCCTTGTGGATCACGACCCGCATAGCCACTTGCTATAGCGGAATAATTGAGCACTTGCACATTTTTTATTCTTAAATCTAATATTCTGTAATTTGTGTGCAGGTTTAGCCTCAATCAAATTTGGCGCCGTTGCCGGGGAGGGTAAAACGGTTTTTATTGAAATCTGAATTTTTTTTGAATCTTTTCTAGAACTAAACGAATTTTCTTCTCTGTTGCAGGTTACAGGGCAAGCAAAGTAGGAAAATAAGTTTGCAGTGACATACAAGTGGTATTGGGCCTCTGCTCTAGAAAGCAGAGACCCATTGCCCTCTGCATTGCCGTGTTTCCACGGCAAAAGCCGCGGATCCGCGGTAATAAAGAGTTGACTACTAACAGGTTTTTGCAGGGCTTCTAGCTTTGCAAATTCTAGTTTGCTGCAATTATTTATTTCTTATATGCCATCACAAAAACCTGCTAATAATCAACAGTAAAAAGTTTGTTGCAAAAGTTAAAAATTGACTAGACGTTTGCATTTTAGGCACGCGTATTTTCAATTCATTTACTTTTACTGTTGAAGAGTGCTGGAGCAAGGTATGTATGCATAGCATATAGTTTAGGAAACATTCTTGGGTGATTTTGCTTTTGAATGCTACTTTCCTATATCTTGCACACTTACACGAATCAATTCTAAGGGCACTAACCCATAACAAGATAAGGTGGGGATTTAATCACCCTTCCTTAGCCCAAAAATCAGATTCCAAGCACTCACTAACCCAAGCCTAACTAAAATTGAGTAGACGTTGGCCCTAGGGACATCTCGGACTCAATTAGGAGATTATCCTAAGGGGGAAAAATGTTAGAATCTAACTCCTGCAAAATCAGTGTCTAGGAAAGGGATTGAGGGCCGAAAGCCCGAAGGTTGGTGGTTATTTAATTAAGGAACGTCTTTGACGGAAAACCTCCCACCAACCTTGCCCTGACCTGGCTGATTAGCTTGTGGTTAAAGTCTACATTAGACCTCCCGTGGACAGTCTAACCAGTTAGGAGTCGTCTAGGTCCTAAGTCTACCCTAACCTAGGCTAGAATTTTTTTCTTTTTGTTTGTTTATTTGTTTGTTTTTCTTTGTTTGTATTCTATTGTGTGATATGGAGTATAATAATAATTTTTTCAACTATAATAATAATCCATATTACACATCAAACTCTTTTTCGGATATTACCAACCATGCATATCATGACTTTAACCAACCTAGTGTGCCAGATTGGTCTTATCCGAATCAATATGACCCATACCCCCCATCTAATAACTATAATTTCCATAATGATTTCAACTCTTCACCGAGTCAGTGGGGATTCACCTCCCCCGAGCATAATTATCAACCAACTTGTCCTCCTTCTCCACCTAGTCCACAATATTTTCAAGAGTCATACTCAGTTCCACCAGTCCAAAATAGAAAACCATCAATTTTGGAACGGAGTATGCGTGAGTCCAAACAACAATCACAAAATCTGATGGACTCACAATTTCATTATCACTTCCAAAACAACTCTTCATCTTTTCAACAAGACAATGAACCCATCAATTATGAAAAGATGCTAGAAGCCATGACTCATGCTCAAAATGCTAGAAATCGTGACATAGATATGATGGTCGAATCTCTACGTTCCCACCGTCCTGATGTCACTTACCATTCTGTTAGAGCAGAAGAGTCATGTAATTTTGGAAATCAAGATTCCATTTCAGCACAACCATGTGAACTTACCCAAACTCCAAATGATATTGATAGTTTGACTAGTTTTCCTTTTCCTGAAATAGAACTTGAAAATGATTATGATCCTGAACCCTAACTTAGTGATTCAATTCTATTTCCTGATTCGATTATGACTCCGGTATCTTCACCTGACTTTAATCTTTTCCCGGAGTCAACATTGGATCCTGTACCAATTCATAAAGAAATTGAATCACCCATCTTTGAGGATCGTGTTGAACTTGACCAACTTTACAATTTTGAAAATCCCATGGATAAATTGGCAAGTTCTCAAATTTTTGATATTGAACTCAATGAGATATGTGACCTAGATTCCCACATATGTGATCCAATTCAACTTTCTGAATCAATATTGACTCCTGTTGTATTATCAAACTTGAATAATATTCTAGAGTCAGTTTTGATTCCTCCACCTATCCTTCCTGAACTGGAATCACCCATATTAGGTCACATTCCATTGTTGGAAAATACATGTGGACTGGAGTTTCAACTTCTTGACTTGGACCCAATTTCTGAACTAATTTCGACTCTTGAACCTTTACTTGACTTAAGTCACCTTCCTGAGTCGGTATTAGTTCCTATCCTTCCTGAGTCCAAGTCAACTGTTCTATCATTTCATACTCCAATCTGGGACGAGGTGGTTGACAAATTTGACTCCGAAATCAATTATGAAATTTGGAAATTAGATGGGGTTCAATTTTTAATAAAAATTCTTAATGGATTTATCTTTTTAGTGGGTCATATTAAAGATAGTGCTGGTGGGTTCCTCCGAGACCCAAGAAAAGTTGATTGGGCCGCGTTTCGTGGACCACTCAGACCACCACCGGAACCACCACCTTAAGGTAACCTGTTCCTTCCCTTTCGTCTTTTTCATGCATCTATGCATTAATTCATACATTGAGGACAATGCATGAGATAGGTGTGGGGGAGGGTCTAACATAACTTTTCTTTTTCTTTAAAAAAAAAAAAAAATAATAAAAAAAAATAACACTTTTCTTTACTTTTAAAAACTTTTTGAAAAATAGAAACAATATTTTGACTTATCTTTGTAAGAAATTAAGTTAATTTTAAGGAATAGGAAAATCCAAATTAGGATTTCTTATACTTGATCAAAATAAGATTATTTGTTTGATTTTTAGAGTTAGGAAGATAATTTGTCAAAGTAATTTAGTCTTGATCTTTACCTTGATGAAATATGCACACTTCATACACTTATACACTTAGGGTTCAAAAACAAAGATTCTTATGCCTTATAAAAAAAATATGAATAAGTCTAATTATTGATTAGCTAGGTGCTTTGGCCTAAGCAAGCCTTAGTATTTATGCGAAAGATGATTAGATAAGTAAAAAAAAAAAATGAATAAATCTAATTATTGATTAGCTAGGTGCTTTGGCCTAAGCAAGCCTTAGTATTTATGCGAAAGATGATTAGATCCTCTGATTAAGCTGGGTATTTGTGCCTAATAAAGCATGAGTATTCACGCCTAAAAGAGGTTCATATAATAAAATCCTTAGTTTTGTGGCCTTGTCTGCTTGAGTCCTTAAGTCCTAGGGGTGTCTTCTCACCTGGTGCCCTAAGACCGTTTGGTTTGGGAGTCATTGATTAGAGGCTCGTTATATGGGCAGATTAGAAAGCCTAATAGAACTAAGGAATAATATCACAAAAAAAAAGTATATATATAAAAAAATAAGGCATAAGAGTTAGAGTTAATGAACCCTTAGTCAAAATTTTAACAGTCACAAGTGCATATGACTTAGGGTAAAGTAATAGACTAAATGAGAAGTACAATTTGACCCCTTACTCTACTTGATAACAAATTTTGAATAGAGACTAAGTTTAGGAATGAAAATTTTAGTTTTCCTATAACTTATAGATTGCTTAGATCTTACAATTATATGTCAAATATTTTTCTCTTTCAAAATGCTTTTCGAAAATACTAGCTCTTTATTTCCTTTCTTTATGAATTTTGTGGGTGCAATCCGCTGAAAACCCTCACGAGACAAAACTCGTCCTCTAGGGGAAACCTAGAGGTTTAACGGCTTGTTGCACATGCTAAGTGCAATCGCGTGACCTGCAAAAGTGGTCTAATAATCCTTAGTATAGTTTAGTTGTTTTGCTCGAGGACGAGCAAAAGATAGGTATGGGGGTGTGATTGGTCTCTAATGTTGCATATTTAATATCATATTTCCATACTTATTTTAGAATAAAAGCCTGCATTGTCCTAATTAATTGCTTAATTTATTTGCAGGCCATTCTTTAAGGGATGAAGAGAAATGAGCCCAAAGCCCACCAAAATTCTGAATTAAATCAGAATTAATTCACACTCAGTAAATCAGGGCAAAATCAAGAAGTTGAAAACTGGTTGAGAAGAATCCTCTCAGAATCGATCGGTTGAAGCAAAGATCAAGCAAGTTTGATTCAGATTCTGACTGGATATATTTTAGTATTCGAATCATAACTTTTGCTACAGAATCTCAATTCTGATGATTCAAGATGATCCAGAAAGCAGACTGACAGAGCTATAACTCTTATGTTGATCATTATTTCTAATTCTGTCAGTTGTTAAGTGATATTCAGTAATCAACAAGCCAACAAACAGCAGATCAGAACTGAATATCTACCTCTACCCCCTCCATTTCTCCTATAAATACCTGCACTCAAAGGCAAAAGGGAGGGTCAATGCAGATTAGGATTTTAGACTAGTTTTTCCATTTTGTAGTTTAGTTTTTACTTTTATGTAACTTGTATGTAACTTAGGGTAGAAGAAGATTCATGTAAGTAAGAGAGAGGGACTGATGTTGAGAGTGACACCGACGATGTACCCTACTCCTTTCTTTCATTGTCTCAGTAAGCAATAAAGGTAAACTTTTCTTTGTGTTCGTTTCTTTACTTTCCTTTACATTTGTTTTGCTTTTCAATTTCCTTTTCTACTTCACCTTGGTTGTATGTGTTGAGTCTACAAGTGAACTCTAAAGCAAGTACACCGATGCTACGTGAGAGCCAGCGATAGTTCATGAAGACGTTCTCCTCTTCCAAGCTCGCATCACTTCGTTCTTCTTATGCTTGACGATATAATGTGCACGGGGACCGAGTTCGAGTTTATGATCTATGCATTGAACGCCTCCGAAGCACAAAGGTAGAACTTGCAAAAAAGGTTTCCAAGTAAGTCATCACCAAACTAGGTAAGTAATTCTTAACTTTCTTTCTTTTCTTTTATCGCTATAGAATAGATCGCCAACACGATTTCTTTCACCACTTCTTCCCAATCGTTTTCGATCTTTTCCTCCACTTCATTTGTACATAGTCGCTTTTTATTGTTTTCTGATTTTCCACCTTCTTCATCTCTCGCTTTCTTCTTAACTTTAACCATTAACTTTCTTTTTCTTTTTCATAACATAAAACAGAGAAGAACCTTCGCTTAGTTTTGATAACGATTTCAATAAAACCGTAAAGCTTCAATCGCAAACCCTCCTTGTGGATCACGACCCGCATTAGCCACTTGCTATAGCGGAAGTATTGAGCACTTGCACATCTCCTTTCTTAAGTTCTATAATTCTGTATTTTGTGTGCAGGTTTAGCCTCAATCAAATTTTGGCGCCGTTGCCGGGGAATTAAAATTTCAATAAATCTGATGGACTCAAAATTTCAATACCACTTCCAAGACAACTCTTCATCTTTTCATCAAAACAATGAACCCATCAATTATGAAAAGATGCTAGAAGCCATGACTCATGCTCAAAATGCTAGAAATCGTGACATAGATATGATGGTCGAATCTCTACGTTCCCACCATCCTGATGTCACTTACCATTCTGTTAGAGCCAAAGAGTCATGTTATTTTGGAAATCAAGATTCTATTTCAGAACAACCATGTGAACTTACCCAAACTCTACATGATATTGATAGTTTGGCTAGTTTTCCTTTCCCTGAAATAGAACTTGAAAATGATTATGATCCTGAACCCCAACTTAGTGATTCAATTCCATTTCCTGATTCGATTATGACTCCGGTACCTTCACCTGACTTCGATCTTTTCCCGGAGTCAACATTGGATCCTGTACCAATTCATAAAGAAATTGAATCACCCATCTTTGAGGATCATGTTGAACTTGACCAACTTTATAATTTTGAAAATCCCATGGATAAATTGGCAAGTTCTCCATTTTTTGATATTGAACTCAATGAGATATGTGACCTAGATTCTCACATATGTGATCCAGTTCAACTTTCTGAATCAATATTGACTCCTGTTTTATTACCAAACTTGAATAATATTCTAGAGTCAGTTTTGATTCCTCCACCTATCATTTCTGAACTGGAATCACCCACATTAGGCCACATTCCATTGTTGGAAAATACATGTGGACTGGAGTTTCAATTTCTTGACTTGGACCCAATTTCTAAACCTATTTCGACTCCTGAACCTTTACTTGACTTAAGTCACCTTCCTGAGTCGGTATTAGTTCCTGTCCTTCCCGAGTCCAAGTCAACCGTTCTATCAATTCATACACCATTCTGGGACGAGGTGGTTGACAAATTTGACTCCAAAATTAGTTATGGAATATGGAAATTAGATGGGGTCAAATATTTAATAAAAATCCTTAATGGATTTATCTTTTTAGTGGGTCATATTAAAGATAGTGCTGGTGGGTTCCTCCGAGACCCAAGAAAAGTTGATTGGGCCACGTTTCGTAGACCAATCAGACCACCACCGGAACCACCACCTTAAGGTAACCTTTTCCTTCCCTTTCTTCTTTTTCATGCATCTATGCATTAATTTATACATTGAGACAATGCATGAGATAGGTGTGGGGGAAGGTCTAACATAACTTTTCTTTTTCTTTAAAAAAAAATAATAAAAAAAATTAAAAAAAATTGACATTTTTCTTTACTTTTAAAAAAACTTTTTGAAAAAATAGAAACAATATTTTGACTTATTTTGTAAGAAATTAAGTTAATTTTAAGGAATAGGAAAATCCAAATTAGGATTTCTTATACTTGGTCAAAATAAGATAATTTGTTTGATTTGTAGGGTTAGGAAGATAATTTGTCAAAGTAATTTAGTCTTGATCTTTACCTTGATGAAATATGCATACTTCATACACTTACACACTTAGGGTTCAAAAACAAAGATTCTTATGCCTTATAAAAATATATATATATATATAAAAATGAATAAGTCTAATTATTGATTAGCTAGGTGCTTTGGCCTAATCAAGCCTTAGTATTTATGCGAAAGATAATTAAATAAGTTTTAAAAAAAAATGAATAAGTCTAATTATTGATTAGCTAGGTGCTTTGGCCTAAGCAAGCCTTAGTATTTATGCGAAAGATGATTAGATCCTCTGATTAAGCTGGGTATTTGTGCCTAATAAAGCATAAGTATTCACGCCTAAAAGAGGTTCATATAATAAAATCCTTAGTTTTGTGGCCTTGTTTGCTCGAGTCCTTAAGTCCTAGGGGTGTCTTCTTACCTGGTGCCCTAAGACCTGGTTTGGGAGTCATCGATTAAAGGCTCGTTAAATGGGTAGATTAGAAAGCCTAATAAAACTAAGGAATAATACCACAAAAAAAAGAAAAAAAATAATAATAGCAATATATATATATATATATATATAATAATAAGGCATAAGAGTAAGAGTTAATGAACCCTTAGTCAAAATTTTCACATTCACAAGGTGCATATGACTTAGGGTAACGTAATAGACTAGATGAGAAGCACAATTTGACTCCTTACTTTGATTGATAACAAATTTTTGAATAGAGACTAAGTTTAGGAATGAAAAATTCGGCTTTCCTATAACTTATAGATTGCTTAGATCTTACAATCATATTTCAAATATTTTTCTCTTTCAAAATGCTTTTCGAAAATACTAACTCTTTATTTCCCTTTCTTTATGGATTTTGTGGGTGCAATCCGCTGAAAACCCTCACGAGACAAAACTCGTCCTCTAGGGGGAACCTAGAGGTTTAACGGCTTGTTGCACATGCTCAGTGCAATTGCGTGACCTGCGAAAGTGGTCTAATAATCCTTAGTATAATTTAGTTGTTTTGCTCAAGGACGAGCAAAAGATAGGTATGGGGGTGTGATTGGTTGCTAATGTTGCATATTTAATGTCACATTTCAATACTTATTTTAGAATAAAAGCCTGCATTGTCCTAATTATTTGTTTAATTTATTTGCAGGCCCAATTCTTTAAGGAGATGAAGAAAAATGAGCCCAAAGCCCACAAAAATTCTGAATTAAATCAGAGTTAATTCACACTCAGTAAATCAGGGAAAAATCAAAAGGTTGAAAACTGGTTGAGAAGAATCCTCTCAGAATAGATCGGTTGAAGCAAAGATCAAGCAAGTTTGATTCAGATTCTGACTGGATACATTTTAGTATTCGAATCATAACGTTTGCTACAGAATCTCAATTCTGATGATTCAAGATGATCCAGAAAGCAGACTGACAGAGCTATAACTCTTATGTTGATCATTATTTCTAATTCTGTCAGTTCTTAAGTGATATTCAGCAATCAACAAGCCAACAAACAGCAGATCAGAACTGAATATCCACCTCTACCCCCTCCATTTCTCCTATAAATACCTGCACTCAAAGGCAAAAGGGAGGAGAATGCAGAGATAGGAATTTAGCCTAGTTTTCATTTCTTAGTTTAGGTTTTTAGTCTTTCTTTTCATGTAATTTTAGTTTTCATTTATGTAATTCAGAGGAGATCGACTTTCATCGAAGAACAAGACTGAAGCTAGAGCTGGAGTGACACTGGTGTAAGACTTATTTCTTTTCTTTGATTGTAATGAAATCAAATCGATGTTCTTTTTGTGTATGTACTTCTTTTTAGTCTTCTTCTTCTTCTTTTCTATTTTACCTTTCTTTTTGGTACAACTGTCTTTCAAGTGAGTCTAAAAGCATCGAAAGAGCCTTGCCTTTGCGAGTGCCACCGATAGCTCATGACGATGGAATTGTGAGTCTCTCTGTATTATTTCATGCTTGCGTATCTTGATGATGTAATGTGGAAGAGACCAACATTCGACTCTTATGGGCTATGCGCTGCTTGCCTCCATTCAAGGTAACATCGAAGCTAAAAACTCAAGGTAAGCTTTTGGTGAAAAGAAGGTAAGTAACTCTTTTATTTCTTTCTTTCATTTTTGTAAATTAAATCACCATCTCTTCAAAATCACTTTTTTTTCCTCCACTTCATTTGTACATATTCGCTTCATTATATTCTGATTTTTTCCACCTTCTTCATCTTTCACTTTCTCTCTAATTTTAACATAATTCTTTTTTCTTTTCTTAACTTAAAAACAGAGAAGAATCTTCGCTTTTCTTCTTAACGATTTCAATAAAGAACTGTAACGCTTCCATCGCAAATCCTCCTTGTGGATCACGACCCGCATAGCCACTTGCTATAGCGGAAGAATTGAGCACTTGCACATTTTTTATTCTTAAATCTAATATTCTGTAATTTGTGTGCAGGTTTAGCCTCAATCAGCAAGAGTCAACTTCTAATAACTTCCCCTTACTCAATCCCTATTTGAGTCTGAGATGTCCCTAGGGCCAATGTCTACTCAATTTTAATTAGGCTTGGTTAGTGAGTGAGGAGATAGTTTTCGGGCTAAGGAAGGGTCATGACTTCTCCACCTTATGTTGTTTAACGAATTATGCCCTTAGATCGTTTTCATGCTCGTGTGCAAGTACATAGCAAAAATAACACCCAAGCAATATAGCATACAAGTGTGTTTCCTAAGCTATATGCAATGCAGACACACCTTTTTCCCTAACACTATTCAATAGCAATATAAAAGGTAAACGAAATTAGACAGATGTCTTAGAATGCAAAGTCTAAACCGTTTTTAGCATTAACAAACAACCATATTACTGTTGAGGTTAGAACAATATGTAGAATATGTTAAACAACTGAAGTAGCTAAATCCTTAAATTTCAAGAAACCTGCAAGAAACTACAGTTAGTACTTCACCACAGTTGTGGGATTTGATGCTCTGCCTTCTTGGATAGAGGCACAAAGTAGCAATATGTCCACTGCAGCTCTAGTTTTCAAGTATTAGCCCCTGCACACAAAAACAAAGAAGAAAAATTAAATGGTTTAAAGTAAACAAAAAAGAATAAAACTTACCGTCCCTCCCCAGCAACAGCGCCAAAATTATGATCGAGCCAAACCTGCACAAAAAAATATAGAAGTTTAGTGCTAGGTCCTCAATGCTACTATGTAGCCTAGAGCTAACAAGTCATGATCCATAGGGAGTGACATCAATGGAAGTAATTAAGTAAGTTTTTTTCTTTTAATTCACTAAAATAAGTTAAGAGTTCTCTTTTCAGTTTAAAAAAAATAAAAATAGTTAAGACTAACCTAAGTTAAAAGAATTCTAAAGAAGAAGATGGATTTGTTGTTAAAGAAGAAAAGAAAAATGAGTTTAGAGAAAAAAAGAAGAGAAAGTGTTGGTTTTGAAAATTGTTAGTTTAATCTAAGAATGAAAACTAGAAAAGAGAGAAAGGAAGAAGACTTACCTTTATCGTTAAATAACATACCATGATTCAATACGAAGTAATATAAAGCAAAATAGAAGAGTAACTTGAATGTGGTGCGTGGCTAGATTGAGCACAGTGATGAAAAATGGGAAACTTTCATTCATTGTTACCTTTAATATAAGTCTCTTAAGAAAGGATTACAATAGTGTCACTCTACAATAACTCTTCCTCTCTTTTAATCGTGTAACTCTTTCTAACTTAAGCTATAAAGAAAATAAAAATTACATTGAAGAAGAAATGAAAAATCTAAACTTAAAGCTCTCTGGAGTGGTGCCCCTCTGCCTTCGAGGTGTGAGGTATTTATAGGGAAAAACAGTAGGATAAAGAGCGTGCTAAGATAGGGGAGCTGGAGCTCCCTCTGATTAAACCGTGTTTTCGCGGTAAGATCCTGGTCGTAGGGCCAGGATTTGGGGCGCTTGTCCGTCCATGTATCCTCTTTCCTTTTATCCTTCCTTTTATCCTCTTGGATTTCAAATTTCTGCATTAGATTCGACGATCTATCTCCTTATCCACAGCGAAACTGATATGGTCTACTTCTAATCCGTTTTTCCTTTGAATTTAGATGGTATTATCTCATCTGATATACCCGATCTTTAGATAAGATGGCTTTTAGAACCTTTGAGTTTGAATTGATCCCCTTTCTTTTGAACTTTTGGAGTTAATTGGATAAACCTGTCATTCTCTCTCTTTTCTTCCTTAATTACATTGCACGTCACTAAACATCAAAATATATTAATTAGCAGAGTTTTATTTAAACATAAATACAGAAATGTGACACATATGATATGAATACATGTAATACATGTGTACGATCAGAAGTTAGAAGTTAGCTCCCAGTGGAACTATGCCAAGCTTCAGGTGAAACTAAAAGATAGCTCTCAGCGGAGCTATAAAAAACTTTAGGCGATACTAAAAGTTAGCTTTCAGCAGAGCTATGTAAAGCTTCAGGAGAAGTTAAGAGATAGCTCTCAGTGAAGCTGTGTTAAGCTTCAGGCAAAGCTAAGAGATAGCTCTCAGCAGAGCTGTGTTAAGCTTCAGGCGAAGCTAAGAGATAGCTCTCAGCGGAGCTGTGTTAAGCTTCAGGCGAAGTTAGGAGTTAGCTCTCAGAGGAGCTATGCAAAACTTTTGGCAAAGCTAGGCAAAATTCCATCTCAGGCAAAGCTAGCCCCTTGGGCTCATGGGAGGCTAAGTGTTGAGCTGACTTAGCCTCCTAGGCCTGCCTAGGCCTCTTCAAGGATAACACTTGGCTTACTGTCTGCATTACTGGGTATAGGGTCCAAGTTACTGCTTTATCCCTCACGGATGGGTTGAATCTGGTCATCAGCTTGTCTACAGACTTGTCTTTTGTAAATGTCCACAAGTTAGACATCGTTCAGACCGGTTGAAGAGCTTTCTGGGAGTTTGTCTTTTAGAGTGTCAACAAAACTCCCTTAAACATTTTCGCAAATCTGAACTAGACTGGTTCGTATATCGAGATACTTTGAATTGCTTCTGATGTTCAAACATGTTAATTCAATTGTTGGAGAAAAGGCCATACGATGTGGGCTATTTGGTTCGCCTGCGTGGCGAGAGTAGTTGGAGCTTAGCTTCGATGCATGGCTACAGAGCAGCTTCGCTATTAGAGCCCTTGTGGGCTAACTTTGCTTGCAAAAGCGAAGCTAAATTGTTAGCTTTTCTATTAGCACTTTTAGGGCTTAGCTTCAACTACGCTTCAGAATTAAAGCGACAGCTGCCTCTTTTGGGCGAAGCTTGCTGTTTTAGCAATTGAGTGCTTTAGCTTCGCCTATGTGATTACCCTTAGGTAATTTAAGCTTTCCATAGAGGAACACTTTGTATGTGAGCTCTTAAAAAGAGCTAAAAAGGTGAAAATTCACCATCTAGAATTTTCTAAAAGAATTAAAACTGTGACTGAAAAATTATTCAGAGGTTAGGAATTATGATAAAATCAGTCTGAGTATGAGAATCCACTAGGGACAAGAGAGGGTAGATCTATGAATCCGTCTGTTCAGAGGTGATGGACTGGACATGGCAGGTTAGGAATCACTAGAAAGAAGATTTGTTGCTAAGAGGGGATAAACTAGAGATAACAGTGAAAGAGTCCCTACTGGACTGGAATTGAGATCTAGATAGTCATCAGTTCATAGGTGATGAACTAGACATAACTGATTAGGAATTTTTAGATTCGAAGTTTTGTCGTTCAGAGGTGATAAACTGGACATAACGATAAAAGAAAGGATGAGATTTGGGTATTCGTTAGTTCAGAGGTGGCAAACTGGATATAACCAATTAGAAATTATCAAACTCAAAGCGTTTGCTGTTCAGATGTGACAAACTAGACATAACAATGAGCAAGAGGTGAACCCGGCTTTAAGAACCCGTCTATTCAGAGGTGTAGCAACATGATAGATTAAGACATTATATTTCAATTCTGCTGTCAGAGATGTCGTATTAACTTGACATCTAGCCCACTGGGGACTGCAAAGGTGAATTAGATCTGGGCACCGTCAATTCAGAGGTAATATGGACATGCTAACTAAGGGACACGAGACTCGTAATTCGCTGTTCAAAGGTAGTCGTATTAACTTGACAACAAGAACTCCCGACCCTGACAGGTGAAAGGAGAATTGGGCTATGGATTCGTCTGGTCAGAGGTGATAAACTGGACATAAGAATTTGAGTATCATAAAAGGTTATCCACTGTTCAGAGGCCTTACGGGCTGTAGCACCCCGTACCCGAGATACGTATCCAGATACGAGTCCCAAAATTTTTTCGACTATATTGCTCAATTTCCTTCCTGTATGTGTTTTGAGTTGTTATTACTTATGTTCTTGAGTATCGGATCTGGATTCTCAGACCGAGAGTAACCCCTGACCCGGACCGGGAACCCGATACCAGCCAGTAGCCCGATTTGATTTTCTGGTAGTCTAATTTGACCAATTTTAGTTTCAGAGACTGTTTTCTAATATTTTAGATTTTTCATGATTTTCTAGAATTTTCTGAAATTTTTCTGCAAAATCTCCAAAACCGGTGTCGGTCGGTATCGCTGACTGATTCCTGGATTTTTAATTTTCAAATGGGCATGAATTTTCAAAAACGGCTTTTACAGTATATCTTAGAATATCATTTTCTAGCTAAAAACATTTTTTGAGATTTTTTAAAATTTATCAAAATTTGACCGATCCTGGTGTCGGCCGGTATTGCCGGAAGATTCCAAGATTTTTAATTTGAAAACTACATCGAATTTCTCAAATCCGATTTCACCGTGTATGTTAGAATAATATTTGCTATTTTTGAGAATTTTTCGGTACGTTTCTGAAACAGTCAAATTTTCGCCTTATTTAAATAATAATATTTTTACCGGCGAATTCTTTTCTGGCCTTTTCTTCCTCTACTCTCCTACTTTTTGCTACCAAAAATTTTAACAAATATAATAGATAATAATAAAATTTTTTTAAATATTTTATTTCCTTTTTCTTACATTTTTTTTAATTTCCTTTCTTTTATTTCTTTTTTCATTTATTATCATTAATCCCTTTTCCCCTAATTACTGGCTTTATCCACGACCATCGCCGCCCGACAGCCGTGGCTCGCGCAGCCCTACCACCATTCCCCTAAGCCATCAAATCTCTCCTTCATCATCTATTAAATCACCCCCATACTCGTTCAATTGGAGGGAAATCAAAGAAATCTAAAAAGAGAGAAACTCATCTTCATCTTCTTCACAACACAACTCCCGCACCCACTCTCGGCCGCCGCCTCCACCATCACCACCGTCACCACCGGCCGTCCCTAGGGCCGGCCATCTCCTCCTCCACACCTCCTCTCCACTTCCCCACCTCCAACAACCTCAAAATCCCCATCTCCTTCTCCAATTTCACCATAAACCCACCTCCATTACACAACTCCATCTCCAAAATTCTCCATCACCACCACCAAAATCTCCACTCCAACCAACCCAATAACACCTCCTCCTCCTCCTCTACCTCCCCATCACCTCCAATCACCACCACAACCACCACAACCACCACCACCATCATTTCCACCTCCATCAAAACAACCACCACCAAAACAACAACCCAAACACCCAACACCACCTCCTCCTCCCCCCTACCCGCGCGCGCGCCCTGCCTCCCGGCGCCGCCGCCGCCCCCGCCGCCGCAGGCCGGCCGGCCACCGCCGGCCGATCCCCCTCCTTCTTTTTCTTTCTTTCTTCTTTTCTTTCTTTCTTTCTTTCATTCAAATTTCTATTCATTCCCTAAATAAACACTCACTTTTCCCTCATTCCAAAAATACCCTCTACCATTCTATAAAATCACCTCCCTATATTTTCAACTCTACCCCTTCCATTTCTATTTCTAATTTCCTTTTAAAACCATCCTATTTTCTCTCTTTTTACTACAACTCTCTCTCCTCTCTCATTCCCTCTCTAAAAATTTTTATAAATATTTATAAATATATATTTTAATATATATAATTGCGGGCTAGTGGATTCTCGTGCGGGTCGCCGATTTTCTGGACTTTAATCGGTATTTTCGTCTCGGTTTCAGGCGAGTGCTATTTACTAAATTAAAAATATTACCTTGGTATTTGCAACATGATATTGACATGTGGATACTTTAATATGCCTAATACTTGCTATTATAATTTTTAGTAAATAATTGCCTTGTTATATTTAATTCCGATAATTGTTATAATTAATTCTGACAATTACCATGCTATATTTAATCCCAACATTTGCCATGCTATATTTAAATTCGATAATTGTCATATTTAATTCTGATAATTTTCATGCTATATTCAATTCTAATAATTACCATGCTACATTAATTCCGATAATTTTCATGCTATATTTGACACCGGTATTTACCCTGCTATAGTTGACACCGATATTTGCCATGCTACACTTGACCCGTGACATCTGACTGTGGCACTTAGTATTTACACCGGTACTCGATATATGGACCCGGTATTCGAGATATGACATACTTGACACCCGTACCTGACACATAGTTTATGATATGTTTTCATAAATGGACTTGACCTCATGACTCTTGACTGGACACTACCACCCCTGATGCCTGATTATATGACATATCCATGACTATCACTTTTACGGGGACATGACATGATTATTATATTATTAATTGCCAGATATTTGGTACTCCTGAACTCCTGTACTCCTGTATACTTGGACCCCTGAAATAGGGGAACTCCTGACATTACCCCTGATATTATACTCCTGTTGACCCCCGTAATAGGATAACCATGGATAATGTCCATTTGTGAACACCCCGTGAATATCATTATTTGAGACTCTGTTATATTTAAACAACTTACACCGGGATGGGGGAAATTGATGGGTATCGATATAGCTTCTGTGTTTATGGTGGCCATAAATATGTTGTACAACTTCCTGTTGGATTCGACCTGGTAGACCACCAGGCGCTTCCGAGGGGTGTACTGGCACCCCTACCCCCCTGCCTGCCTGTCCGGGTGTGCTATAATCCCCTAGGTATATCCTGTGGGGAACGGTGACACTCTATTCCTGTTCGGGTGTATTATAAGACCTTCGGGCATATAGTAAATCCCGGTACCTAGCGGTACGTTCCGGCTCAGTACCGGATACTCCTGGACCGTTGTCCCGGGCATGCACGGGACCCATTCTAAACATGGTTCGTCGTTCCCCATCAATTTCCAATAACTAGTCTTGCTTGATTTGTATGCAGAAGTATATGGCACCGGTCATATACCGAAACATACAAATTGAACGAGTCTTAATAATAATAACTTGATAATTGACTTATGGCTACATGACTACTGTTACTTACCATTTAGTTACCCCATGCTTGCTAACTTGATTACATGACCTGCTACACATGCTTTATTTCATGATTCGCTATTCATCGTGATTATTCCATGTTTATTTATCTTGGTACATTGTACTTGGCATGATGCACTTACTTTTATTTATATTTGCCACTTGGCTTCTTTATGCACTCGCTGGGTTGCCCACTAACAACCCTGGATTTGTATGTTCAGATTTGTCAGGTTGGACTGAGGTGGACCCATCAGCTGAGGATCAGGCCTACCTCGAGGAGCAGGCAGATCAGCAGTAGTTCCGCCTAGTCTTTTCCGCTCACGAGATTCTCACTCTTCCAGCTCGTGAGTTTATCTTTTGTATTTCTATACAGTCCTACTTTTGTAGTACCCGGTGATGTAATATTATGTCACAATTCGTGATAACTAAGTACTTGTACTGTTTTGGTATTGGAATGTATAATATCACGTATTTCTGCACTCTGATCCCTGTATTGTGATGTATTGATGCTTAGCGTACATACGGGATGGTTCCATCGCCCTGCGTATGTACGTCGCAGTGGCGTCTCCGTACCCGCCGGGATCGGGGCGCCACAGGTTGGTATCAGAGCCTAGGCTCTCACACCTTCAGTACAGCCAGTCTGCAAATTAATGTTGAATTAATTTGCGGCTGAGTCACACGAGTCTTTGTTATACATTCCAATCACAAGTACGAAGTTATCTACTCCTTTCTTGAAATCCATCCCTTGATTCCTGAAATCTCATATGCTGTCATCTTTTCAGCTCTCGGCTCGAATATGGAGAGACGGGGGTCACGTAACGGTCCCAGCTCTTCCCGCGAAGGTTCAAATGGGGAGAATGACATGATGAGGCTACTCCAGGGGATGATGGATAGCCAGCAGCAGCAGGTGGAGCTCCTACGTCAAGGATTGCTGACTGCACCCCGGGAACAGAGGCCGGGGACTATATCGGATTTCAGGAGGCTACAGCCAGCAGAGTTCTCAGGCACGGAGAAGCCCTTGGATGCAGAGCAATGGTTGATTGATATGACCGATCTCCTAAAGGCGGCCAGGATTCCTGCTGAGAACCAAGTAGAAGTAGCCAAGATCCAGCTGAAGGATGTGGCGAGAACTTGGTGGCTTGCTGAAGAGGCGAGGCTGGAGAAGCCTATCTCTTGGGATCAGTTTTCGAAAGGCTTCTACGAGAGATTTTTCCCTGCAACTGCTCAAAAGGAGATGGAGGAGCAGTTCATCAGACTGCAGCAGTGGAATCGGTCAGTGGATGAATATGCCGCTGAGTTTCTGAGGCTTAGTCGGTTTGCACCATATATGGTGGCCGACGAGGAGAAGAGAGCTAGCAGATTTCAGCAGGGACTGAGGGTGGACATTCAGATGATGCTTATACCCCACCAGCTGAAGACGTACTCCCAGGTCCTTTCCATTGCCCGTGATGTGGAGCAGGGGTTGGAGAAGAAGAGGAGGTTTGAGCTGCAGCAGAAGCCGATGAAGCGCCAGTTCCAGCAGGTGCACAGGGGGAACCCAGTCAGAGCTCTTGGTGCCCCAGTGGCCAAGCGACCTTTTCGGCCTCCTCCTCAGCAGCTTGTGTGTGGGTACTGCCAGAAACCCGGACACAACAGGCAGAACTGCCGTATGGCCAATGGACTGTGTTTGGCATGCGGATCCGGCAACCACTCGGTGGGAGAGTGTCCATTCAAGAGGAGCTGGAATGCAGCTCCAGCACCACCAGCACTTCCAGCATGAGTGGCACCATCAGTGCCTCCCGCTCGAGCAGCTCCCCCAGCACTTTCAGCACGACCGATGAGGAGGAATCCAGGACCTGCAGGCAGAGGGGCTCCACTTCCTTCCCAGCGCCGGATTTTGGGTCAGGCTCAGAGGGGACCCAGGACTGGAGTAGGCCGCGGGAGAGGCCAGGCCTACAATCTGACAGCAGAGGAAGCCGAGGCATCAGGAGAAGTGGTGGCAGGTACAATTTTGGTCCACTCAGTTCCAGTCTTATCACTTTTTGACTCCGGTGCATCACACTGCTTCATATCCAGTAGATTTACTGCCTTGCATTCTATACCCCTAGTCTGTATGAGTGACCAATGGGAAATTAGTACGGGGAATGGGGTAGTTATAACTAACAAGATCTGCAAGGCGTGCATTGTGAAGTTATGTGGTAGGAAGTTAGAAGCCGACATGTTCGTACTGGACACTGGAGGGTACGATGTGATCCTAGGCATGACTTGGCTCAGCAAGTATCATGCGGTGATCGACTGTCGGGAGAAGAAGGTGATCTTCAGGATTCCACACCAACCGGAGTTTCAGTTCTTTGGAGAACGCAAGCCTCTTCGGAAGGTAGATCAACTGGATTGTGCCACTGCAGAAGACAAGAAGAAGACGGTGTCAGTGTGGAATGAATTCCCAGATGTTTTTGAGGAGATATCAGGACTTCCACCTGACAGAGTTGTGGAGTTCTCTATTGACCTTATTCCAGGAACGACTCCCATCTCTAAAGCACCGTACCGGATGGCGCCAACAGAATTAGCTATATTGAAGGAGCAACTGCAGGAGTATTCGAGCAAGGGTCTGATTAGACCGAGTACTTCACCTTGGGGAGCACCAGTATTGTTGGCAAACAAGAAGGATGGTGGCAAGAGATTATGCATTGATTACAGAGAGTTGAACAAAGTCACCATCAAGAACAAGTACCCTTTGCCGAGAATTGATGATCTATTTGATCAACTTCATGGAGCCCAAGTGTTCTCGAAGTTAGATTTGCAGTCGGGGTACCATCAGTTGAAGGTGAAGAAGGAAGACATCCAGAAGACGGCATTTAGGACTCGTTATGGTCATTATGAGTTCTTAGTTATGCCCTTTGGAGTTACAAATGCCCCAGCAGTCTTCATGGACTTGATGAATAGGATCTTCTCTCCCTATCTGGACAAATTTGTATTGGTATTCATTGATGATATTTTGGTCTATTCTAAGAATAAAGAGGAGCATGCGGAGCATCTGAGGATTGTGCTACAGACTCTCCGACTGGAGCAGCTTCATGCCAAGCTTAGCAAGTGTGAGTTCTGGCTGAAGAGTATAGCATTCTTGGGTCATATTGTTTCTAAGGAAGGAATCTCGGTGGATCCCAGCAAGATTCAGGCGGTGAAGGATTGGCCGACTCCGAAGTCCGTGACAGAGATCAGGAGCTTCATCGGACTAGCTGGATATTACCGAAGGTTCGTGCAGGACTTCTCGAAGATTGCAGCTCCATTGACCAAGCTGACCAGGAAGGGAGAGAAGTACATTTGGACTGAGGAGTGTGCGTCTGCTTTTGAGGAGTTGAAGAACAAGTTGATTTCAGCTCCAATCTTGAAGACACCCTCAGGGACGGGAGGTATGGTTGTGTACTGTGATGCTTCAGGAAAGGGTCTTGGATGCGTATTGATGCAGCATGGACATGTGGTGGCTTATGCATCCAGACAATTAAAACCTCATGAGAAGAATTACCCAACGCATGATCTAGAGTTGGCAGCTGTGATCTTTGCGTTGAAGATATGGAGACATTACCTGCTTGGTGACCGAGTGTTGATTTACACTGATCATAAGAGCTTGAAGTACATTTTCACTCAGAAGGAGTTGAACATGAGGCAGAGGCGATGGCTTGAGTTGATGGCAGATTATGACATAGATCTGCAGTACCATCCTGGCAAGGTTAATGTTGTGCCAGATGCCCTGAGTAGAAGACCTGAAGCCAATATGGTTATGATGCTCACTCAGCAGAAGGAGTTACTCAGAGAGATGGAGCGGCTAGATTTGATGGTGACTCGGAGGACCAGTGGATCCGTGCAGTTGATGGCATTTCAGATCCAGCCGACACTGATGGAGGAAATCAGAGAAGCTCAGAAAGAAGATCCTAGATTGCTGAAGTTCAGAGAGCAAGTGGAGGCAGGACTGAGGACAGATGTCTGCATACATCCTGATGGTGCACTCTATTTCAGGGGTAGAATTTGTGTGCCTCAAGGGGAGATTAGACAGAAGATCTTGGCTGAGGCCCACAGCTCAGCTTACTCTATACACCCTGGAGGAACTAAGATGTATCAGGATCTGAAGCAACATTTCTGGTGGAATGCGATGAAGAGGGAGATCGCACAATTTGTGGCGAAGTGTCTAGTGTGTCAGCAAGTGAAGGCTGAACACCAGAGACCAGCTGGATTACTACAACCTTTGCCAATACCAGAATGGAAGTGGGAGCATGTTACTATGGATTTTGTCACCGCTCTACCCCGCAGTCCAAAGGGGAACAATGCAGTATGGGTAGTTGTTGACCGTCTCACTAAGTCAGCACATTTCATACCTTTCAGAGTGGGACAATCTACGGAGCTTCTAGCAGACAAGTACATGAAGGAGATTGTTCGACTGCATGGAGTTCCTGTGAGTATCGTGTCGGACAGGGACACGAGGTTCAGATCTCGCTTCTGGGAGAGCCTTCAAGAGAGTCTGGGGACCCGTCTGAAGTTCAGCACATCTTATCATCCAGAGACAGATGGACAGTCTGAACGGACCATTCAGATCCTAGAAGACATGTTGAGGGCTTGTATGATAGACTTCAAGGGATCGTGGGAAGACCATCTACATTTGGCAGAGTTTTCCTACAATAATAGTTATCAGGCGAGCATCAAGATGGCTCCATTTGAAGCCCTTTACGGCAGAAGATGCAGATCACCATTATGTTGGGATGAGGTTGGTGAGAGAAGACATTTGGGACCGGATGTGATAGTACAGGCAGTGGACAAGATCAGGACCATCCAAGAGCACCTTCGTGCAGCACAAGACAGACAGAAGAGTTGGGCAGATTCCCATAGAAGACCGTTGGAGTTTCAGGCAGGAGAGCATGTATTTCTGAAGATATCTCCGACCAAGGGAGTGATCAGATTTGGTGCACGTGGGAAGCTGAGTCCGAGGTACATAGGCCCGTTTGAGATATTGGAGCGAGTTGGAGAAGTGGCCTACAGATTGGCGTTGCCGCCATCACTGGAAGGAGTGCACAATGTATTTCATGTGTCACAGCTGAGAAGATACATCAGGGATGAGAGCCATGTGTTGGATCATTCAGAGTTGGAGCTGCAGCCGGATCTGTCATATATTGAGCAGCCAATGGCTATTGTGGACAGAAGTGTCAAGACCCTGAAGAACCGGACCATCCCGTTGGTGCTTGTTTCATGGAACAGGCATAGTCCGGGAGAAGCAACTTGGGAGCGGGAGGACGTCATTCGTGACCGTTACCCGCATCTGTTTGAGCCTTGAGTGGTAATATTCTCTTATACTCCATTCTTGTCTTATCAATTCATTATTTCCATGTTCATCTCTTTCCTTATAGAAATTTCGAGGACGAAATTTTTGTTAGGTGGGTAGATTGTAGCACCCCGTACCCGAGATACGTATCCAGATACGAGTCCCAAAATTTTTTTGACTATATTGCTCAATTTCCTTCCTGTATGTGTTTTTGAGTTGTTATTACTTATGTTCTTGAGTATCGGATCTGGATTCTCAGACCGAGAGTAACCCCTGACCCGGACCGGGAACCCGATACCAGCCAGTAGCCCGATTTGATTTTCTGGTAGTCTAATTTGACCAATTTTAGTTTCAGAGACTGTTTTCTAATATTTTAGATTTTTCATGATTTTCTAGAATTTTCTGAAATTTTTCTGCAAAATCTCCAAAACCGGTGTCGGTCGGTATCGCTGACTGATTCCTGGATTTTTAATTTTCAAATGGGCATGAATTTTCAAAAACGGCTTTTACAGTATATCTTAGAATATCATTTTCTAGCTAAAAACATTTTTTTGGATTTTTTAAAATTTATCAAAATTTGACCGATCCTGGTGTCGGCCGGTATTGCCGGAAGATTCCAAGATTTTTAATTTGAAAACTACATCGAATTTCTCAAATCCGATTTCACCGTGTATCTTAGAATAATATTTGCTATTTTTGAGAATTTTTCGGTACGTTTCTGAAACAGTCAAATTTTCGCCTTATTTAAATAATAATATTTTTACCGGCGAATTCTTTTCTGGCCTTTTCTTCCTCTACTCTCCTACTTTTTGCTACCAAAAATTTTAACAAATATAATAGATAATAATAAATTTTTTTAAATATTTTATTTCCTTTTTCTTACATTTTTTTTAATTTCCTTTCTTTTATTTCTTTTTTCATTTATTATCATTAATCCCTTTTCCCCTAATTACTGGCTTTATCCACGACCATCGCCGCCCGACAGCCGTGGCTCGCGCAGCCCTACCACCATTCCCCTAAGCCATCAAATCTCTCCTTCATCATCTATTAAATCACCCCCATACTCGTTCAATTGGAGGGAAATCAAAGAAATCTAAAAAGAGAGAAACTCATCTTCATCTTCTTCACAACACAACTCCCGCACCCACTCTCGGCCGCCGCCTCCACCATCACCACCGTCACCACCGGCCATCCCTAGGGCCGGCCATCTCCTCCTCCACACCTCCTCTCCACTTCCCCACCTCCAACAACCTCAAAATCCCCATCTCCTTCTCCAATTTCACCATAAACCCACCTCCATTACACAACTCCATCTCCAAAATTCTCCATCACCACCACCAAAATCTCCACTCCAACCAACCCAATAACACCTCCTCCTCCTCCTCTACCTCCCCATCACCTCCAATCACCACCACAACCACCACAACCACCACCACCATCATTTCCACCTCCATCAAAACAACCACCACCAAAACAACAACCCAAACACCAACACCACCTCCTCCTCCCCCCTACCCGCGCGCGCGCCCTGCCTCCCGGCGCCGCCGCCGCCCCCGCCGCCGCAGGCCGGCCGGCCACCGCCGGCCGATCCCCCTCCTTCTTTTTTTCTTTCTTTCTTCTTTTCTTTCTTTCTTTCTTTCATTCAAATTTCTATTCATTCCCTAAATAAACACTCACTTTTCCCTCATTCCAAAAATACCCTCTACCATTCTATAAAATCACCTCCCTATATTTTCAACTCTACCCCTTCCATTTCTATTTCTAATTTCCTTTTAAAACCATCCTATTTTCTCTCTTTTTACTACAACTCTCTCTCCTCTCTCATTCCCTCTCTAAAAATTTTTATAAATATTTATAAATATATATTTTAATATATATAATTGCGGGCTAGTGGATTCTCGTGCGGGTCGCCGATTTTCTGGACTTTAATCGGTATTTTCGTCTCGGTTTCAGGCGAGTGCTATTTACTAAATTAAAAATAATTACCTTGGTATTTGCAACATGATATTGACATGTGGATACTTTAATATGCCTAATACTTGCTATTATAATTTTTAGTAAATAATTGCCTTGTTATATTTAATTCCGATAATTGTTATAATTAATTCCGACAATTACCATGCTATATTTAATCCCAACATTTGCCATGCTATATTTAAATTCGATAATTGTCATATTTAATTCTGATAATTTTCATGCTATATTCAATTCTAATAATTACCATGCTACATTAATTCCGATAATTTTCATGCTATATTTGACACCGGTATTTACCCTGCTATAGTTGACACCGATATTTGCCATGCTACACTTGACCCGTGACATCTGACTGTGGCACTTAGTATTTACACCGGTACTCGATATATGGACCCGGTATTCGAGATATGACATACTTGACACCCGTACCTGACACATAGTTTATGATATGTTTTCATAAATGGACTTGACCTCATGACTCTTGACTGGACACTACCACCCCTGATGCCTGATTATATGACATATCCATGACTATCACTTTTACGGGGACATGACATGATTATTATATTATTAATTGCCAGATATTTGGTACTCCTGAACTCCTGTACTCCTGTATACTTGGACCCCTGAAATAGGGGAACTCCTGACATTACCCCTGATATTATACTCCTGTTGACCCCCGTAATAGGATAACCATGGATAATGTCCATTTGTGAACACCCCGTGAATATCATTATTTGAGACTCTGTTATATTTAAACAACTTACACCGGGATGGGGGAAATTGATGGGTATCGATATAGCTTCTGTGTTTATGGTGGCCATAAATATGTTGTACAACTTCCTGTTGGATTCGACCTGGTAGACCACCAGGCGCTTCCGAGGGGTGTACTGGCACCCCTACCCCCCTGCCTGCCTGTCCGGGTGTGCTATAATCCCCTAGGTATATCCTGTGGGGAACGGTGACACTCTATTCCTGTTCGGGTGTATTATAAGACCTTCGGGCATATAGTAAATCCCGGTACCTAGCGGTACGTTCCGGCTCAGTACCGGATACTCCTGGACCGTTGTCCCGGGCATGCACGGGACCCATTCTAAACATGGTTCGTCGTTCCCCATCAATTTCCAATAACTAGTCTTGCTTGATTTGTATGCAGAAGTATATGGCACCGGTCATATACCGAAACATACAAATTGAACGAGTCTTAATAATAATAACTTGATAATTGACTTATGGCTACATGACTACTGTTACTTACCATTTAGTTACCCCATGCTTGCTAACTTGATTACATGACCTGCTACACATGCTTTATTTCATGATTCGCTATTCATCGTGATTATTCCATGTTTATTTATCTTGGTACATTGTACTTGGCATGATGCACTTACTTTTATTTATATTTGCCACTTGGCTTCTTTATGCACTCGCTGGGTTGCCCACTAACAACCCTGGATTTGTATGTTCAGATTTGTCAGGTTGGACTGAGGTGGACCCATCAGCTGAGGATCAGGCCTACCTCGAGGAGCAGGCAGATCAGCAGTAGTTCCGCCTAGTCTTTTCCGCTCACGAGATTCTCACTCTTCCAGCTCGTGAGTTTATCTTTTGTATTTCTATACAGTCCTACTTTTGTAGTACCCGGTGATGTAATATTATGTCACAATTCGTGATAACTAAGTACTTGTACTGTTTTGGTATTGGAATGTATAATATCACGTATTTCTGCACTCTGATCCCTGTATTGTGATGTATTGATGCTTAGCGTACATACGGGATGGTTCCATCGCCCTGCGTATGTACGTCGCAGTGGCGTCTCCGTACCCGCCGGGATCGGGGCGCCACACGGGCGTAACAGAAATTGAAACAGGGAGAGATTTAGACACCCCATCAGTTCAGAGGTGATTTACTTGACATAACCGACTAAGAGTCACCAGACTAAGTTCAGAGGTGACGAATTGGACATAACAGCAAAAAGAGTAGTCCTTATTGGAGTGAACCGTTCAGAGGTGGTGAACTGGATATGACGGTCTGAAGAGAATTTTTCCACTGGGGGAATGTGATTTTATCATAGACTCCATAGGGAAATTATTGCTTCCTTGAAGAAATTTTGAAGAAATTATCAGAGGTGCAATGTTAACGTGACAACCAGAGAGTCCATTAAGGACTAAAAATAGTAGTTATAAACTCCGAGGGGAATATATGAGGAATTATTATTAGAGGTAATCATTAACGTGACAACTAGAAAACTCGCAGGGGAGTTAAAAGGATAGCCCATACCGGGCTACAAGAGTATCCTGCGGAGGACAGTGTAGAATCTCACGAAGAGTTTAGTGCTCTCGGAGAATCTGATAGGGGCAAATAGCATCCCCTTCAATGTTTTTAGAAAGAGTTGTCAGAGGTAATTATTAACGTGACAACTAAATACCTCATTGGAGAGTGGATATTCCATGAAGATTTTGAATATAGAGAATTTAGCATTCTCTGAGACTCCATGGAGAATCTATAAGGAGTTGTCAGAGGTGATCATTAACGTGACATTTGTGACTCCCAGGGTAATTTTTAGGAAATTATTTAATATGACAACTATCTCGCTGGAGATTAGATATGACTTGTTAGAGGTGTGATATTAACTTGATAAGGATTCATTTACTGTTAGAGGTATGACGTTGAACATAATAATAATTTAAGTGAACCTATCATTTTATTGAAGAGAATGATAAGTACAGTTAGATCCGTTGGGAAATGTTAAAGTTTTACTGTCAGAGATATAACATTAACGTGACATGTTTGACTTGTAATTCATCTCATTGGGAAAATGAATACGGCTTTTGTGGTCCTACCATTCCATGGAAGGGAATTGGTAAGAGATTTTGGAGGAAAAGGCGGTTTCAAGCCCCTTAGGATTTTTAGAAACCCTTAGGTATCAAAGGATTTGGTATGCCTTTGCCAACTACCATTTGAGTTGGGCTAGCCATGATATTCTCTTCAGTATGATGAATTAATGAGGATTTTTCATTGGGCTTAAAAGTCAACTCTTTCCTCTATCCTTAGTCGTCGAAAGCATTGAATTTTTATGTTAGTTTAAGTAACATGGTGTACTCCCTTTGTTTTTGTTCCATAGATGACTTCTAACATCTCGCAGGGATTAAAGAAGTACAAAGGGGAATGATGATGAACTATCAGAGGTAATCATTAACATGATAGTTGAAAACCAGAATCATTTCAGAGGAGAGAAGATTTCATGAAGGAATGAATTAGTCAAAGAACCTGACTTGATGATCAGAGGTATAATGTTAACTTGATCATGGCATCATGAACGTATCCCCATTTGGATTAGTATGGCGGTATGCTCCATTTGAGTAGACTGTTTCTACTACAAAATGTTCTTTCCATTTGGTTAGTAGAATGACATACTCCAACACCCCGCGTGTTTTCCGATGTCGTTGACTATTGTGTCTCATCAGTTGTCTAGTCCAATTGTATGAAGTACTGTCCTTCAGACCGAGTATTTGCTCGCTATAGAATAGCAGTTGAGACGGTTGTCTCCTCTTCAGAACTGCTGAGAGAATTTGCTGGTGCAGTGTCATCTACTGTGAGAGACATTGCAAGACATACCTTTGATTTTGGACTGACTTGAGTCCCATTGCTTTAATCGTTGATAGGATAAGACCCTTGGCTTTCTGATCTTTGAAAATATGGTGGATTACTTTCGTTCTGACTTAAAGTCCAAACATCTGCTTCAATTAGTGCTTGGATTTTGTTCTTAAGGACATTGCACCTGCTAGTAAGATGCTGGACCATCCTATGGAAAAGACAATAGTCAGGATCGTTCGTTCGTCCAACTTCGTCTGGGCGTCTAGCCTCTGGCAACTTCAGCTTATTGTCTTTATTGAGCAAGTAGATGATTGTCACCACATGCTCATCTTTGGAGTATTGTATCTGATACTCCGAGTTATGTTGGAGCTACCTTCTTTGATAGAGTTTCTCCACATACTTCCAATGCTGATGTATCGGATGATTCAGTCGTGTCATAGCTTTTGCTATTGATTCTCCATATGCTTTTGAGCATGGGGACTCAAACTTTTTAGCCGATTTCTCGACTATCTCAGCTTGCTCGAGAAGCTTCTTCCATGTATGGGCCTTGACGGCCCCAATTCGAGCTTTCACCTTATCGAGAAAGTTATGCCTACATGTTGGAGCAACATGGGAAAGACATGCCTACAGGGCACATGACAGAAAGGTTGTGGAACCTCTTTATATAGTCCCTAACAAATTTTCCTCCTCTCTAGACCGTCGAGAGGAGCTTGGCTAGGGTCACCTCGGTGTCATCCTTGTAGAATCGAGAAAGAAATGGGATTTTCAAGTCCACCCAAGAATTAGTGAATCTGTTGGGAAGGCTCCTGAACCAATCAAAGGCCACCCCCTTGAGGGTGTCGATGAATAACCTGGCCATAATAGCATCATTATCTGTTATGTTACCGGTTTGAGACCAGAAGTAATAGATGTGCTGATTTGGAGAGCTCTTGCCATCATATGTATGCAGCGTAGGCGGCTTGAACTTCAGTGGATATAGAACAAAGTCCCATTCCAACGGGTAAGGATGTATTATCCCTACTTTCTTCATCTCATCCTGTTGAGTTAGAGATGCTATCTGAGCTTGAATGCCTTTGATAACATCGGCATCAATCGAAGAACTTTTCTTTAACTTTCAGTCTTAGGATATTCATTGTTGAGATTCTCCTCATCAGGATTGTTGCTGGTGTCGTTCCGGTTGGTCAGGAGCTGAGCTAACATCTGCTGGATGTTTTCCAAGGCCTCCTGCTGGGTCTTAAATGTTTGCTTTTGTGCCTCCATGCGGCAACAGAGGTCATCATCATTATTGGTATCAGCCATGTTGACCGATACATGCCTTGTCCGCACCGAGCTGATGGTAGTAGAAGCGTAGCCACTAGCTTCCTTTTCCTCATCGGACCATTGGAAAAGATGCCTCAATGGCGTCGGTAGTACAACCCCTGTTGAAGAGGAAGGATGTTTGTAGCTGTAGGGTATAGTTATCCTGGAGCGAGTATCTTGGAAGTCACCTTTTTGTTCCACTAATACCTTCCTAAGTCGGGGCTATAGTCAGAATCCAGAGAACTAGCTGGGGGAGTGTGAACCCCATGTCTTCTTCTCCTGGATCGTAATAGGTCCCTCCCTCTGCTTATCAAGTTTACAGAGACAGCTGCAATGTGAGGCACCTTTTTTGTCTTCTTCTGGATCTTGGGTCTCTCGAAAGTTTGCACTAATAACCGGTTGAACACCGCTTGTTGACTTGGAGAAGACGTTGTGGGGATTGACCACAACAACATTGGACAAAGTGAATTGTCACAAGTTGACACCCCTCTTGTCTGCAATGGAATGGAGAGATGTGAACAGGCTCTTCGGAGTGGAGTTTGCACTTATTGCTCAGATACTCCCTCAAGTATGTGTTTACTGGACCCAACCGATCCAACACGGAAGCTCAGGGCGACTGAATAACAACCTTCTTGGGTTGGAAAACCTTGGGCTTAGCCTTAAAGGCTTTTTCTTAGTCTCAGCGAAGCTAGATAACTTCGCTGTGAGACTTATCTTCGCATGGAGAAGCTAAGTTAGCACATAGTGCTTTAGCTTTGCTACTGGAGGCGAACCTGGCAATATAGCGTCACGCTGGTGCTTTAGCAAAGCTAGATTAGCTTCACTGCGTGGCTGGGTTGGGTTAGCGCCATATGGTGTCTTGGCTTTAGCTTCGCGGATAAGCGAGCTTGGGCTTTAGATTTATTGAGAGCTATTCCAGATACTTCAGACTTGCACCCAGAGTATACAGGAATAGCTTCGCCAGAATCTAAGTGGTGAGATCCATCTCTAACTCGATACGAGGTCAAGTTAACCCCAACAAGGGCTTTTGCGAGCTCAGGCAGAGCTAAATTAGTCTCACTGGAGGAGATTGTAAGAGTTCCGCATGGGATCTTAGCTTCGCATGAAGCTTATTGAGCATTGCTTGAGGCTAAAGTAGGCTAGCGTGGAGCCATACAAGTCTTCACAGGGACTGCCTTTGGTTTCCAAGCCTTCACAGAGACCCTTTGGCTTCCAAGCCTTGACTAAAGGGGCTCTGGTCAGGGAGATTCTCCTGTGCTTGTGCACGTTGATGGGGCTTGAGCTGCCCTCAGAGAAAAGTTGCTTAAACTTCTCTTGATCAAACTGGATGACCAATGTTTCCGCCGTAGACCTGAGGATCTGATCGTCACATTGCGACACTGTCTTCTTGGTGTTGAAAACTTTTCCCAGTGGAGTCGCCATCTTGTTTTCCATTGAAGGTTCAAAGGGAAAAACTTACAAAAAGTTCGAAGAGAAATTACAAATAGAAAAAATGTAAATTACAAGTATTCTCTTTTGAGATTTCTGGGGAAGTGTGCCGGTGGGAATCTGATCAGCAAGCGATCACTTTGTCCCATTTACCAAGCGAGCAATCGACCTTGGATGCTATCGCCTGGGAATTCCTTCTCGCCTGGTTTGAGAATTCCCTTGATGTCGAGGAGAAGTTCTTGATTAATCCAAAGAACTAAGGTGACGTAACCCTGAGTTTAGTTCAATGAATTATGAAGAAGCGTGTCGCTGTCGGAAGCTAACACTAGAAGAACATTAGTTCTTGTTGAAGAAGAGGATCTCTCTCTCTGTTAAAAGTGAAAGTCTTTGTGCTCTCCAAAATTTCTCTCTTGGGCTTGAATCTCTTCATGACCCTGAGCTAAGCTTGCTAGTGGGCTATTTATAGGCTCAATAGAGAGTTACAGTTCACTTGATTATCTCCCTTTAATGGGGAGATAATGCGGTGTAATCACCCATTTAAAGTGGTCATTAACTTTACTAATGTAGTGGGTGGTTATCCCATTAATCCCATTCAGGGATTTGAAATGGTCAATATGACCTAACGCTTCATGCGGAGCTAGCCCTGTGCGGGGCTAAAGCTTCATGCGGAGCTAGTCTAGTGCGGGGCTAATGCTTCATGCGGAGCTAGCCCAGTGTGGGGATAAAGCTTTAGGCGAAGCTAAAAATTAGCTCTAGTTGGAGCTATGAAAAGCTCAGGCGAAGTTAGAAGTTAGCTCTCAGCGGAGCTAGTCAAACTTTAGGTAAAGTAAAAGATAGCTCTCGGCAAAGCTACGAAAAGGTTCAGGTGAAACTAAAAGTTAGCTCTCAGCGGAGAAGTGTAAAGCTTCAGGCGAAGCTAAGAGATAACTCTTAGCGGAGCTGTGTTAAGCTTCAAGCGAAGCTAGAAGCAAGTTCTCAGAGGAGCTATGTTAAGCTTAAGGTAAAGTTAAGAGTTAACTCTCAACGGAGTTGTGCCAAGCTTCTAGTGAAGCAAGGTAAAATTCCATCTCAGTCGAAGCTAGCCCCTTGGGCTCATGCGAGGCTTATGTTTTGAGCTGACTTAGCCTCATAGGCCTGCCTAGAGCTCTTCAAAGACAATACTTGACCTACTGTCTGCTTCACTGGATCAGTATGGTCCAAATTACTGCTTATCCCTCAGGAGTTGGTGATTGGTCACTAATGTTGCACATTTATTATCATATTTCCATACTTATTATAGAATAAAATCTGCATTGTCCTAATTAAATGTTTAATTTATTTGCAGGCCCATTCCTTAAGGAGATGAAGAGAAACAAGCCCAAAAGCCCACCAAATTCTGATTAATTCAGAATAAATTTGAAATGAAGAAATCAGGGCAAAATCTTGGCATATAAGGAAGGTTGAGAAGAATCCTCCCTGAATCAAGATGAAGCAATCAGGGCAAAATCTTGGCATATAAGGAAGGTTGAGAAGAATCCTCCCTAAATCAAGCACAATCAAAGGCTGTTTTGTTAACTTTTGAAGCAAAAACAAGAAAATCAGAAGAAGATACGGGAAATACATCAGACCAGGAGATTCCCCCAATCTTCCTGGGATCTTCTCCTTTAGGTTTTTTGCCTATAAATATTAGTTTTAGCTGAGCAAAAAGGAGAACAAGGACCAGGGCAGAGATAGGATTTAGACTAGTTTTTCATTTTATAGTTTAGGTTTTTCTTTTCTTTTTATGTAATGTGTATGTAAGCTTAGGTTAGATGAAAATTCATGTAAGTAAGAGATGAAGGCCTATGTCGAGAGTGACACTGATGTACCCTTCTCCTTTCTTCCATCGTTTTAAGCAATAAAAGGTAATATTTTTATGTTCTTCTTTACTTTCATTTTCTTTTCCCTCTTTCTACTTTACCTCCTTTGTTTTTGATGAGTTTGCAAGTGAAGCCAGAAGCATTAGTATAACGATGTTGTGTGAGTGCCAACGATAGTTCATGAAGACGTTCTCCTCCTCAAGATCCGTATCAATTCATTCTTGCTCAGCTTGATGATATAATGCGCACGGGGACTGAGCTCGATCGTATGGTCTATGCGTTGAACGCATCTGAATGCAAGGTAGAACATGCAAAGGTTTCCAGGTAAGTCATAAATCAACCTAGGTAAGTATTTCTTCACTCTTCTTTCTTTCTTTTCTTTTATTTCTTTAGTATAGATCACCACCTCTTCCAAATCATTCTTTTTCGACTCATTTGTACATAGTCACTTTCTTTCCCCTTTCTTTGCAAATAGTCATTCTCCATTTCTCTCCACCTTCTTCATCTCTCATTTTCTTTCTAACTTTAACATAACTTTCTTTTTCATTTTCATTTCTTTAAAAAAAGAAGAATCTTCGTTTTATCTTCATTAAGATTTCAATAAAGAAACGTAAACGCTTCTATCGCAAAACCCTCCTTGTGGATCACGACCCGCATAGCCACTTGTTATAACGGTAAGAATTGAGCACTTGCACATCTTTATTTCTAAATCTAAAATTCTGTATTTTTGTGTAGGTTTTACCTAAATCAAATTTTGGCGCCGTTGCCGGGGAGGGTAATGGTTTTTATTGAAATCTGATTTATATTAAATTTTTAGAACTAAAACGAATTTTCTTCTCTGTTGAAGGTTATAGGGTAAGCAAAGCAGGAAAAAAGGATTGCAGAAATATATAAGTGGTCTTGGGCCTCTGTTCTAGAAAACAGAGACCAAGTACCCTCTAAATTGCCGCGTTTGCTCGGCTTTAGCCGCGTTTCTGCGGTAAGGAAGAGTTCACTACTAACTGTCTTTCTTGCAGGGCTGCTTGTTTTGCAAAATGATAGTTTTCTGCAACTTTATTTCTTATATGCCATCACCAAAAGCCTGCTAACAAATCAACAGTAAAATATTTGTTGAAAAAGTTAAAAAATTGATTAGACGTTTGCATTTTAGGCACGTGTCTTTTCAATTCATTTACTTTACTGTTGAAGAGTGCTGGAGCAAGGTACGTTCGCATTGCATCTAGAATAGGGCTCATCTCTTGGTTGATTTACATCGCTTTGAGTGAATCTTATTTACATATCTTGTACACTTGCACAAACTTATCTTAAGGACACTAACCCATAACAAGATAAGGTAGGGATTTAATCACCCTTCCTTGGCCTAAAAATCAGATTCCAAGCACTCACTAACCCAAGCCTAACTAAAAATGAGTAGACGTTGGCCCTAGGGACATCTCAGACTCGATTAGGAGATTATCCTAAGGGGGAAAGGTGTTGAAATTTGACTCTTGCCAAATCAGTGTCTAGGAAAGGGATTAAGGGCCGAAAGCCCGAAGGTTGGTGGTTATTTAATTAAGGAACGTCTTTGACGGAAAACCTCCCACCAACCTTGCCCTGACCAGGCTGATTAGCTTGTGGTCAAAGTCTACATTAAACCTCCCGTGGACAGTCTAATCAGTTAGGAGTCGTCTAGGTCATAGGTCTACCCTAACTTAGGCTAGAATTTTTTCTTTTTTGTTTGTTTATTTGTTTATTTTTCTTTCTTTTTGTTTGTATTCCATTGTGTGATATGGCTTATAATAACAATTTTTTCAACTTCAATAATAATCCATATTACACATCAAACTCTTTTTCGGATATTACCAACCCGGCATATCATAACTTTAACTAACCTAGTGTGCCGGATTGGTCTTATCTGAATCAATATAACCCATGTCCCCAATCTCATAACCATAATTTCCATAATGATTTCAACTCTTCACAGAGTCAGTGGGGATTCACCTACCCCGAGTCCAATTTTCAACCAAATTGTCCCCCCTCTCCACCTAGTCCACAATATTTTCAAGATTCCTACTCAGATCCACCAGTCCAAAATAGAAACTATCAATTTTGGAAATGAGTATGCGTGAGTCCAAACACAAATCCCAAAATCTGATGGACTCACAATTTCACTACCAATTCCATGACAACACTTCATCTTTTCAACACAACAATGAACATATCACCTATGAAGAGATGCTTAAAGACATGACTCAGGCTCAAAACGCTCGTAATCACGACATAGAAATGATGGTCCAATCTTTACATTCTAACCGTTTGGCCAGTTCTGATGTCGGTAACCATTCTGTTAGAGCCGAAGAGTCCTGTAGTTTTGGAAATCAAGGTTCCATTTCAGAACCGTCATTTGAACTTGCCCAAACTCCAAATAATATTGATAGTTTGGCAAGTTATCCCTTGCCTGAAATTGAACTTGAAAATGAATATGATCATGAACCTCAACTTAGTGATTCAATTTTACTTCCTGATTCAATAATGACTCCGGTGTCTTCACCTGATTTCAACCTTTTCCCCGAGTCAACATTGGATCCTGTGCCAATTCATCATGAAATTGAATCACCTATTTTTGATAATCATATTGAACTTGACCAATTGTACACTTTTGAAAATCCTATTGACAAATTGGCAAGTTCACATTTTTTTTGATATTGAACTCAATGAGATATGTGATTTAGATTCTCAAATCTGTGATCCAGTTCAATTTTCTGAATCAATATTGACTCCTGTTTTGTTACCAAACTTGAGTAATATTTTAGAGTCAGTTTTGATTCCACCACCTATCGTTCTTGAACTTGAATCAGTAATATTAAGTCACATCCCATTGTTAGAAAATACATGTGGACTTAAGTTTCAACTTCTTGACATGGACCCAATTTCTGAACCTATTTCGACTCTTGAACCTTTATTTGACTTAAGTCACCTTCCTGAGTCGGTATTAGTTTCTGTCCTTCCTGAGTCCAAGTCAATCATTCTATCTTTTCACACTCCATTCTGGGATGAGTGGTTGACAAATTTGACTCTGAAATCAGTTATGGAATTTGAAAATTAGATGGGGTCAAATACTTAAAAAAAATCCTTCATGGATACACAATCTTAATGGGTTATATTAGAGAAACTTCTGGTGGGTTCCTCCGAACCCAACGAAAAGTCGATTGGGCCGCATTTCGTGGACAAATCAGACCACCACCGGAACCACCACCTTAAGGTAACATTCTCCTTCCCTTTCTTCTTTTTCATGCATCTATGCATTAATTCATACATTGAGGATAATGCACGAGATAGGTGTGGGAGAGGGTCTAACATAACTTAGGTTTTTCTTTTTATTAAAAAAAAAATTAACATTTTCTTTACCTTTAAAAACTTTTTGAAATAGAAACAATATTTTGACATATTTTTTGTAAGAAATTAAGTTAATTTTAAGGAATAGGAAAATCCAAATTAGGATTTCTTATACTTGGTCAAAATAAGATTATTTGTTTGATTTTTAGGGTTAGGAAGATAATTTGTTAAAGTACTTTAGTCTTGATCTTTACCTTGATGAAATATGCACACTTCATACACTTACACACTTAGGGTTCAAAAACAAAGATTCTTATGCCTTATAAAAAAAAGAAAAAGAAAAAGAAAAAAAAGATAAACAAATCTAATTATTGATTAGCTAGGTGCTTTGGCCTAAGCAAGCCTTAGTATTTAAGCTGGGTATTTGTGCCTAATAAAGCATAAGTATTCACACCTAAAAGGGGTTCAAATAATAAAATCCATAGTTTTGTGGCCTTATTTGCTCGAGTCCTTAAGTCCTTGGGGTGTTTTCTCACCCGATGCCCTAGGACCGTTTGGTTTGGGAGTCATCGATTAAAGGCTCGTTACATGGGCAGATTAGAAAGCCTAATAGAACTAAGGAATAATACCAAAAAAAAAATTTATATATATATAATAATAAATGAGGCATAACAGTTAGAGTTAAAGAACCCTTAGTCAAAATTTTCACAATCACAAGGTGCATATGACTTAGGGTAAAGTAATAGACCAGATGAGAAGTACAATTTGACTCCTTACTTTGATTGATAACAAATTTTTGAATAGAGACTAAGTTTAGGAATGAAAAATTAGGTTTTCCTATAACTTATAGATTGCTTAAATCTTACAATTATATTTTAAATATTTTTCTCTTTCAAAATGTTTTTCGAAAATACTAACTCTTTGTTTCTCTTTCTTTATGGATTTTGTGGGTGTAATCTACTAAAAACCCTCACGAGACAAAACTCGTCATCTAGGGGAAACCTAGAGGTTTAACGGCTTGTTGCACATGCTCAGTGCAATCGCGTGACCTGCGAAAGTGGTCTAAATAATCCCTAGTTTAGTTTAGTTGTTTTGCTCGAGGACGAGCAAAAGATAGGTATGGGGTGTGATTGGTCACTAATGTTGCACATTTATTATCATATTTTCATACTTATTATAGAATAAAATCTGCATTGTCCTAATTAAATATTTAATTTATTTGCAGCCCATTCTTAAGGAGATGAAGAGAAACAAGCCCAAAAGCCCACCAAATTCTGATTAATTCAGAATAAATTTGAAATGAAGAAATCAGGGCAAAATCTTGGCATATAAGGAAGGTTGAGAAGAATCCTCCCTGAATCAAGATGAAGCAATCAGGGCAAAATCTTGGCATATAAGGAAGGTTGAGAAGAATCCTCCCTAAATCAAGCACAATCAAAGGCTTTTTGTCAACTTTTGAAGCAAAAATAAGAAAATCAGAAGAAGATACGGGAAATACATCAGACCAGGAGATTCCCCCAATCTTCCTGGGATCTTCTCCTTTAGGTTTTTTGCCTATAAATACTGGTTTTAGCTGAGCAAAAAGGAGAACAAGGACCAGGGCAGAGATAGGATTTAGACTAGTTTTTCATTTTGTAGTTTAGGTTTTTCTTTTCTTTTTATGTAATGTGTATGTAAGTTTAGGTTAGGTGAAGATTCATGTAAGTAAGAGATGAAGGCCTATGTTGAGAGTGACACTGATGTACCCTTCCTTTCTTCCATCGTTTCAAGCAATAAAAGATAATATTTTTATGTTCTTCTTTACTTTCATTTTCTTTTCCCTCTTTCTACTTTACCTCCTTTGTTTTTGATGAGTTTGCAAGTGAAGCCAGAAGTATTAGTATAACGATGTTGTGTGAGTGCCAACGATAGTTCATGAAGACATTCTCCTCCTCAAGATCCGTATCAATTCATTCTTGCTCAGCTTGATGATATAATGTGCACGGGGACTGAGCTCGATCGTATGGTCTATGCGTTGAACGCCTCCAAATGCAAGGTAGAACATGCAAAGGTTTCCAGGTAAGTCATAAATCAACCTAGGTAAGTATTTCTTCACTCTTCTTTCTTTCTTTTCTTTTATTTCTTTAGTATAGATCACCACCTCTTCTAAATCATTCTTTTTCGACTCATTTGTACATAGTCACTTTCTTCCCCTTTCTTTGTAAATAGTCATTCTCCATTTCTCTCCACCTTCTTCATCTCTCATTTTCTTTCTAACTTTAACATAACTTTCTTTTTCATTTTCATTTCTTTAAAAAAGAAGAATCTTCGTTTTATCTTCATTAAGATTTCAATAAAGAAACGTAAACGCTTCTATCGCAAAAACCCTCCTCGTGGATCACGACCCGCATAGCCACTTGCTATAGCGGTAAGAATTGAGCACTTGCACATCTTTATTTCTAAATCTAAAATTCTGTATTTTTGTTGCAGGTTTTACCTCAATCAGTTGGCAGAATTTGGTCGTCAGCTTATCTTTGACTTGTCTTTTGTAAATGTCGACAAGTTAGACATCGTTCAGACCGATTGAAGAGCTCTCTGGGAGTTTATCTTTTCAGAGTGTCAACAGTTCCTTCAATAAAGATCAACTTGCCAAACTGTGGATAGTGCAAGGATTTATTCATGCTAATGGGAACAAAAGAGCAGAAGATATAGGCAGCAAATATTTTGATGAGTTACAGAGGAGGTCATGTTAGTATTTGGAGTGACTCATATTCATTGGAGAAGAATTCAGCTTCAGGTGGAGGTGTTACAAGCTTCACAGATCAAGCACGGACATGTACGTGCATTGTGCATGATTATTAGTCGATTAATAGGTCTTATTTGTCGACTAGGTCTTGGCTAGTCGATTGATACCTTGGTGTAGTCGACTAGGCCTTGCAACAGAGAGTTGGGTTCTCGGATTATGTTACAGTAGTCAACTAGATTTGGGTATAGTCGACTAATACTTGGTATTAGTCGACTAATAATTTACCCTAGTCGACTAATGTCAGGTTCTGGCAGTTTTCTAATACGGTTCTGTTTCCAATTTGAATTGAATCCAGATTTATTTCTTTCTCTGAGGTGGTTCTGATTTGGTTGTTGAAGTTTGTGTTGGACTAGGATCATTCTAGGTGTCTATATAAACCCCTTGGAGTGGTCTTTTAAAGGTGTGTCAAGAATTTAAGAGAAATTCAGATTTTCACCATTGAGAGTTGTGAGAGAGAGAGATCTTATGACTCTTATATTTTCTTCTCTATTTTCAATAAAGATTTCTCCCCTCCTCCCTATGGACATAGGGACATTGCCGAACCACGTTAAATTTGGTTTTCTTTAGTTGTGTAGTCTTAATGCTAGTGGTAAATCTTCTACGCTTCTATTTTCGTTTCCGATATCAAATCTTCAACTCGGTGTTTCTCTGTTGTTTGGTCGGTGATAGATCACAACAATTGATTTTAGAGCGATGGCTAGTAAGATGACCACGACAACCAAGTTTGAGGTGGAGAAATTCGATGGGAAGTTAACTTCCTGTTATGGAAGATGCGAGTAACTCGTTGCTCGTGAAGGAAGGCACACATAAGACCCTGCATGGTATTGAGAAGAAGCCATCGAAGATGGATGATGAGTGGAACGACATCGACTTTCGTGCAAAGGCAATGTTCATATTGTGCCTATCAGATGAAGTCCTTTACAACGTGAAGAACGAGGAGACAACTGTTGGTTTTTGGTTTAGGCTGAAGAGCTTTTACATGACGAAGGGTTTATTGAACAAACTCTTCATGAAGAGCAGTTATACAGCTTTCGGATGAAGGAAGGTATGCCTATTCCACAATATCTCAATGCTTTTAATAGATTTTTAAGCAACTTATTGGCTCTATAGGTTAAGCTAGAAGAAGAAGACAAAGCTCTTTATTTACTCTCTTCTCCTCCATCAAGTTATGACCATTTGGAGACCACCATCATGTATGGTAATCAGACTTTAGAGTTAGAAGATGTTAGGCAGATGCTCCAGAACAGCAAGATGATGAAGAAGACAGATTCTACGAAGGATGCCTCAGAATTGGTTGTCAAGGGCCAAAGGGAAGATCAAAGAAAAAGAGACCCGAAAGGGATTCAGAGACTTATAGCGTATCTCTTGCTACTTTTGCAAGAAACTAGGGCATATCAAGAAAAATATATGAAATACAAGGAGATGCTGAAGAGAAAGGTGGCAAAGATTCTGATGGAGCTAGTACCAGTGGAAAGTCAGATCAAGCCGAGATTGTCGAAGAAGCAGATGAGGATTCATGTGATGTCTTGATAGCTGAGTCAGGAAAAGTAATATTTTTAGGTGCCTTGTTACTTGACTCGGGGTACACATAACACATGTGCTCAAAAGAGAGTGGTTAAGTACTTATAAGCCTTATGATGGAGGCTCTGTCTTGATGGATAACGATGCTGCATGCAAGACTGTTGGCATCACAATATTCGTATGAGGATGTTTGATGGACAGGTTTGAACCTTCACGAACGTTCGACACGTTCTACATTTAAAGAAGAATCTTCTCTCGTTGGGAGCTTTGAAAGCTCGAGTGTACAAGTTTTCTGGTGCAGATGGAGGAATCAAAGTTACCAAAGGATCCATGACGATTCTCAAAGGAGAACGGACAACAAACTTGTACAAGTTGATAGGAAGCATTATTGTTAGTGGTGCTTCAGCAGCACGGAGAAGGAGAATACTACAAGACTTTGACATATGCAACTTGGACACATGAGCGAGCAAAGTTTTCAAGCCCTACACAAAAGGAGTGCACTATCAGGTATCATAGGTAGACAAGATAGAGTAGCTTTCTCTACATCACAGCACAAGACAAAGGGTTTGTTAGATATCATACATACAGATGTGTGGAGGCCTTCGTCAGTGGTATCCATTGGGGGTGTTAGGTAATATGTTACTTTCATAGATGAATTTTCAAGAAAAATTTTGGTATATTTTTTGAAGCAGAAATCAGAAGTATTTCAGAAGTTTAAGGAGTCAAAAACTATAAGTGAAAAATCAGATGGGGCATGGTGAAAGCCTTGAGGTCCGATAATGGAGGCGAATACCCCTTCAAAGAATTCAAAGATTATTTAACAAGCAAGGGCATCGAACACCAGCTATGTCTTCTAGGGTGATCAGAACAGAACAGAGTAGCAGAGCATGAATCGAACACTTATGGAGCATGCTCGCAGTATCAGATTACAGGCTAGCATGTCCGAAGGATTTTGGTCAGAGGCGGTAAATCATGCGAGTTATCTGATAAACAGGTCACCATCAACAATTATTGATCTTCATATCTTAGAGGAGATATGGCGAGGAGAGTTTCTGGACTGTTCAACCTTAAGTCAGTTGCCTGGCGAATAGTTTGATTGATATTCAGAAAAGGAACAAACTGGAGTCCAAGTCGAAGAAGTGTATATTCATCGTGTTCATCAAAGGAGTCAAGGGTTTCAGTCTTTGGGATCCCGAGACAAGGAGCGCCTTTACCCGTAGAGATGTGGTCTTTGACAAAGAATCAATTTGCAAGAAAAGTCAGAGACAGGATAAAGGGCAAGGTGGAGCTTCAGATAGTCCCGCAGACACTTAAGGAAAAGGAGTTGAGTTCTCAGAGAGCCCTAAAAGGCCTAACGGTCAGAAGAGGGCTCAGATATAGATGTAGACGAACAGAAGGCTACTCAAGAGCAACCTAGGTTGTTGAGGCGGTCAGTCTACGGTGCCACCAACAAGGTATAGCTCGGAAGAAGATCATGTCTCTTTCGCATTAGGAACGAAAATAGGAGATCCTGACGGTTATAGAAAAGCGATCGAGGCAGATGATCATGACGAGTGGATTATAGCCATGGAGCAAGAGATGAAGTCTTTGGATAGAAACTAAACATGAACATTAGTTGATCTTCCAAAATACTCCAAGGCAATAGGTTTTTGATGAGTTTTTCGTAAGGACAATGAGCAATACAAGGCAAGGTTAGTTATCAGGGATATGCTCAGAAGGAGGGTATTGACTACAATAAGATCTTCTCTCCTGTAGTCAAGCATACATCTATTCGGATGTTATTGGCAATAGTTGTTCAGTTTGATATAGAGTTGGAGCAGATGGATGTCAAAACAGCATTTCTACATGGTGAGCTGGAGGAGAAGATATACATGAAACAACCTGAAGTTATATTCAAGAAGGTCAAGAAAATAAGATGTGTCTTCTAAATAAATCCCTCTATGAACTTAAGCAGTCTCTCAGGCAGTGATATAAACGATTCAACTCTTTCATGATTAAGGCCAGATACAACCGATATGAGTATGACAGTTGTGTCTATTTTAAGCAGAGTGATGATCCGATATATTTGCTGTTATATGTGGATGATATGCGGATTGTTGTGAGAAACAAGACACATGTTCAGAAGCTTAAAGCTCAGCTCAAGAAGGAATTTGATATAAATATTTTGGGAGAAGCAAGAAAATCTTAGATATGGAGATCACTCGAGATAGAGGCTCAGGCAGACTTTGGCTATCCTAAGAGAACTATATTCTCAAAGTGTTTGAGAGATTCCATATGACAGAAGCAAGACCAGTCACTACTCCTTTGGCATGTCACTTGAAATTATCCTTTAAGCAATTGTCACAATCACCAGTAGAGGAGGAGATGTCTCGAGTACCATATGCTAGTGCAATGGGATCACTCATGTATGCTATGGTCTGTATTAGGCCTGACTTAGCCTATGCAGTTAGCACAGTAAGTCAGTTTATGTGAAATTCAAGAAAGCAACCTTGAAAAGTAGTGAAGTCGGTGCTACGATATCTGCGAGGGACTGCGAGACTAGGCTTGGTGTTTCACAGATTGGAAACATGGAAGCCTAGGGTACTACAAGACTATATTGTTGCAGATTATGCAGGAGATCTTGATCAGCGAAGATGTACGGCAGGCTATATGTTCATAGTAATTGAGTGCGTCATTAGTTGGAAGACAGAGTTGTAATATACAGTTGCTCTTTCAACGACAGAGGCGGAGTACATGGCTGCAGTTGAGGCATCGAAGGAAGCTTTATGGTTGAGAGGATCGGTTGAGACGTTTAGTATCAGTAAAGATTCATTTGGGTTCATTGTGACAATTAGAGTGTGATCATCTAGCTAAGAATCACAGATATCACTAGCGGACGGCACATTGATGTGAGTTATCATGAGATACATCAGTGGGTCGTGGATGATAAGGTGATCGATTTAGTAAAGATCAGTACGAAGAAAAATCTAGCGGATATGATGACGAAGACCATCCCGATGGACTCTGAACTTCATCAAGGTTATCCGAAGGTAAAGTGGCGAACGGGCTTTTGGGAGGGAGCCTGTAAAGTCACAAAAGGGAGAGAAAGTAAGGCGAATGAAGCAGATGCCAAATTCGACGAAGAGACTCAATGAACATGAGTCAAGGTGGAGATTGTTAGTATTTAAAGTGCCTCACATTCATTAGAGAAGAAAGTTCAGGTGGAGGTATTATATAGCTTCACAGTTCAAGCACGGACATGTGCAACCATTGTGCATGATTATTAATGGACTAATAGGTCTTATTAGTCAATTAGGTTTTGGGTTAGTCGACTGATACCTTGGTGTAGTCGACTAGGCCCTGCAACAGAGAGTTGGGTTCACGGATTGTGTTACAGTAGTTGACTAGCTTTTGGGTATAGTCGACTTGTTGGCCCAATGGCCTTCCACTCTAGTTTTGATGATGATCAACACTCATGTAGTTATGTTTACTAATATTCTTGTGTTTCTAAGTTTCAGATCATTAACAAGATATTAGTTGGTGATTAGCTTCAACAAGATGATTAGAAGCTTATCATGGTGATTCCGGTGCCAAAGCTTAAGATCATACCTTTGCACTTGGAGAATCACGGAGTTTTGGAGCAAGTCTACTTGAAGATGAAGATCGTCAAGAAGACTTAGGTATCCTAGTTTAGATTGTGAGTTTTAGATCCATTTGTAAAGCTTAGTATAGTTGATATGCTCAAGTGCACAAAACACACACACATTTATGATTTGATATTTGATTTTTATGAATAGTTGATCAAACAAGTTTACATGTTTTATATGTATAGTAGATGTATTCTAGTTATACATACATGTTTTTAACTTGCTAAACAAACTTATTTTGATATCCCTATTCATGTTTTGGAAAAATCAAGTTTGATAAAAATACAAGTTTTGTTTTTGATAAATTTTGCAAGACACAAAAATAAATTGATATGTTGATATATTGTCTTGAAATTTTTATCACAGGTGTATGTTTTAATATAAAATGATAAAACAAATTTTGTGAATTTTTTAGAGGTGTTAAAAGATTTTTAGAAAATATTTTACACTGTTTTTCTGACCCTGCACTGTGCCTGCCAGGCCAGTTCGGTCGACCGGACCGGTCGACCGCACCAAGTGGCCGGTCGACCGGGTCGGTCGACCGATGTGCACAATCGTGCACGCTGGCGACACATGTAGTCGGTCGACCGGACCGGTCGACCGAGTTGAGAGCTCTGCTCTCGGGAATTTTCGGTCGACCGGACCGATCGACCGCTGCTGCCCAACGGTCACATTTTTGACCGTTGGCGGTCGACCGGCCGGTCGACCGCAGTTGGTCAGACTGCCACATCAGCCTAACGGCTAGTTTTTCCTAGGGGCTATATAAACCCCATCTCTTTGGGGATTTTGGCCAAGTTTTTCAAGAAGAAAAATACCAGTTTTCTGAAGTGTTTTAAAGAGTTTTAAAAGAGTTTAAAGTGCTAACAAGATTTATTCTTTGTGTTTTTGGGTTTTGAAAAATCAAAGAAATTGGAATTTGGGATTTTTGTATTGGCTTTCATTCTTTATCTTTTACAAGAAATTTCCCAAGTGTTTTCTTTGAGTTCTTGTTTTCCAAACACATAGTTTCCACACTTGAGCTATATCATCTATCCTAAACTATTAGGATCTTGTTTTTGTGGAAAAAGAAAAGAGAAAAAGAAAGAGAAGAGTTTGAGGTTGTTTGTTGTAAACCTCTTTGTTGTAAACACCCTTTTATTTGTGAATCCCTCTTAGGTAGAGGTAATCGGGTGATTGGTTTGTATCCCTCAAGTGTGAGGTGATTGAGATTGTTTGTGAGCCTCTTAGGTAGAGGTGTTTGTTGTAGTTGGCTACGGGCCGTATCCCTCTTCGGTAGAGGTGGATTGTGGTTGTATAGCCTCGGTGGCTTTGTTAGTTGAGAGAGGAGTTTGGTACTCCTTATAGTGGATTGGGAAATCCTACACGGTGGTGTAGGCGGGGATGTAGAGTTGGGTACTCGAACCTCGAAACAAATTTGTGTGTTTGCGTTTGATCCTATTGTCTCTCAACTCTACTCTCCTTAATTTGTGCAAGCATCATTCATTTCATACAAGCATCATTCATTTCATACTTGCTTGTGTTGCCTTGCATCTTATTCATATTGCCATATCATATATTGCTTGTGTTATGCCTTGCATCTCTTATTGCTATATCCTTGATTGCTTGGCTTGATTGTGTGTGCACATTGCTAGGATTGCTTGTGTGTGTGTGCCTAATTTGTACTCATCCAATAAGAGCTTCACATAGCACCTCAACCCATTCAAGGGGAATCAAGAGGAGTTAGTTCAGAGCCTCGCAAGGGGAATTCGGCTACACTTATTGTATTGTATCAAGTTTGTGCAACATTTGCATTAGCTTCCGCATTTAGCGCACTTAGTTTGCATTAAGTTTCTTAGATTAGCACTTACACCTATTCACCCCCCCCCTCTAGGTGTTTTCAATTGGTATCAGAGCTAGTGCTCCTGATACTTAGGCTTAACATCCTAGGAGTGATCCATTTGCTTGCTAATCTCATTTGCATTTGCTTGTTTGCACACATCTAGTTTATACCATGGACTTCATGACCCCACCTAGCTATGATCCTTCCAACATTGATATTTGGAAGTATAGGATGTCCATGTACCTAAAGACCCTAGGTTTGCATGTTTTCCTTGCCGCCACCAAGAGATGTTATCTTGGTGATAGCAATCATATAGGGGCCAATGCACAAGCCCTAGAGGCCATTAGAAGCACCTTATCTAAAGATTATCTTTTATGTGTTTCTAACTTTGATTCCGCTTTTGTAGTGTGGAACAAATTGACAACAACCACCACCTCCAAGCTTCATTGTCAATCCAAGAAGAGGAATCTAGTGGAGAATCCGATCCACAATGCTTCATGGTCCAAGGGAATGACTCCCTTGAGGTACAATCGGAAACTCAACTAGATAGTAATGATTGTGCTAGTTCTTCAAATGATTATGTTGATCCCTATGCCTTAAATGAAGAACTATCTATTGTGTGTGAAGTTAATAGAAAAGTATAAAGTTTTGAAAAAGAAAAGTCTAGAAATTGAAAAAGAAAATAAATATTTGCATTCTAGACTTGACAATGTTTTGCAAGAGAAGGATGAGATTGCTAATGAAAGGGACTCATTAAAATCTCAACTTAATCTTGCTTTAAATGAAAATAAAATTTTTGAAAAATAAAATGATTGTGAAGATGTTTTGAAGAAAAATGATTCTTTAACTTCAAAACTTGATTTTGTTTTAAAAAGTAACCATTCTTTGAAAAATGAAATTGAATTATTTCAAAAGAATTAGAAATTTGTTTAAAGAAAAATATTGTTTTGAAAAATAATATGGATGCACATGTTTGCCATGCTAGGGTAGTTTCACCTAGAACACCTATTGCATGCCACACTTCTTCTTTGATTAACAATGATATATCCATGCTTAAGAAGAGTGTTGATTGTTTGGCTCCACTTTGAGCCAATGTGTAGTGGGCCATACACGCTTGGAATTTTTGTTTCGAAAGAAACAAGTTCCTTCTATTCATGCACACCCTACACGGCATACACATGCTCCTCACGGACACACTTCTCACATGTATGCTCATGTGTACACTTGTACACATTGTGGACGTAAGGGCCACCTTGCTAAATTTTGTTATGATAGATTACATACTCCTAATTTAGCAAAGAATTTTGTTTGGATTAGAGAAGGTACTAACCCCCATGGACCCAATAAGAAATGGGTACCAAAGACCACCCCTCCTTTGTTTATGTAGGGTGTGGGCTCTCACATGACGTGAGAGTAATAGCACCCTTGAGTAGATGCGTTCCGGACTTAAAGGAAATCAATTGGATGCATCACTTTCAAGGGAAGATATGGTGGAGAGGACCACCAAGTTTTGGAGACAAGGAGGTTGCCTTCTAGGTTTTGGTAACAATTCCTAACTCCTTATTATTTGTTTACATGCTTTATATTTCATCTTTGATTATAGCATGTTTTGATGTCTATGGATTAGTGTGTTCATTCCATGTTTATTAGATCCTTGACATACATATATAGTATTTGAGACACACATGCTTATTTGAATCATACTTAGTGTTCTCACTTTTGTTTGAGCTATAATGTACATCATGAATCTAATACATGTGAATTTAACATAGTAATTATGTTTTAATTTTATCATGATGATTTTTATATTTTGTTTTGATGCTCAATGACTTGATTACATGTTTAAGTGTTAGTTTTCATTAAGACAGGAATTATACTTGTACATATAGTGGGCCACAAATAAATCTATGCATGTTTGGGCTTGATTGCTTATTTGAACCCATTAGATGTGTTAGTATAGTCTAGTTTTGATGATTCATACATTTCAAACTTGTATTCCATTTTTGGATTTGTTTTATGATTGTGTGTTTCACTTCATGTATATGTTCGTATTGCCAAACTTTAAGATATACATGTATACCCTTGAGTCATTGCCTTCATGCAAATCTATTATGGACTCAAAGTGTGTTTAAGGGATATGTATGTATACTTCTTGTGTTGACAAATCATACATATACCTTGAAATGAAAATTGCTTTGATGAAAATTTAGCCTTACATGTTTTCATGTTTATGTGTCAATATTTAACTTCATGTATATGTCCATCTTATCCAAACTATTGACTATACATGAGTATCCTTTTTGAGCCACGTGCCTTAATGCATATATCTTGTGGACTCTTTACGTTTTGGATATGTATGTATACATTAGTTTGTATTAGACATACATATGCCTTGAAGATTAGATAGTTTTGATGATTTTCGTGTTTTAAAGAATATTGAGCTTATTGCCTAATTTTCATATTTATGATCTTCATATTTTATTTGTACACTCACATCTATTGCTTGCTCATGTTTTACACCTATTCATGAGTCTTATTTATGCCTAATTGAACTTGAGTGTTTGATATGATGTGGATTTCATGTTTAAAACAATTTTGTTTTATTCCTTGCTTGAGGGATTTCGTACTAGTTAATAAGTTTTTCCATTTTAACTAGTTCGTATTCTTCATTTGGTAGTGATTTTCAAACTAAACCTAATTTTTCAAATCTATTTTGAAAACCTACCTTCCAAGGGCGGTAGGATGGGAGATCATGTTCATGTATGCCCTAAATTGAAAATCTTTAAAACTTGAATTATGATTGGGTGGTAGATAATATGATGTATACACTTGAACTTATTGTTATGTCAATTGGTATCATTGAACTATTTCAATTGGTATCATTTTGATCTTCTTGTATACTCATATATGTTTTGTATGTATGTATGCTTTAAATTTCAAGTATATCAATTTCTATTGGTATCTATCTTTCATACATATATATGTTTGTGTTTATGCTAGTGCTTGAGTTTCAATTTTGTTTAAATTGATTACTTTCAAATTGTTATCAAGACTATGCATGTCTTTAGTTTGTATTTCATAAAGGGGGAGAAAATATGATTTTGTATTTCAATTGGTATTTGTACTCCCACACTTTATGATTAAAAAAAAAATTGTTTATATGTTTTAAAATGAACAATTCTTACAATTGGTATCAATGTTTCTATGTAAAATCTTTTCAATTGGTAAAATATTTTCAATTGGTATCATTAGATATTTTCAATTGGTATCAATTTGATTCATGTTGTATATACTCATATTTTGTTCTTTCATGTATGTATGCATCTACTTCAATTGATATTATCTTTTCATACATATATGTGATCTTTTGTGCTTGATTTACACACGTATATCATATACTATATGTTTGCTTATCAAGATTTTGTTTTTTTTAAAAAAAATATTTGATATGAACTTGTGTTTTGTATTGCCTATATGCAAGGAGAGCTTAACATCTCTCTTACATATAGATTCATGATGAGTGTATTGTGTATTGAGGAGCTTAACATCTCTTTTTTATATGGTACACGTATGTAGGGGGGCTTCACATCTCCTCTTATGCATTACATAATATGTGTTATGTGAATTGGGGCTTGTCATCCCTTCTTCATGTAATGCATATGTGTAGGGAAGCTAACTTAGCGTCTTCCTCTTCATGAATGTATATAGCATATAACATATATTGATTCTTGTTTATTGGTATCAAGATGCTTCATTGACATATTTTTAATTGATATCATGTTTGTAGTCACCCCTTATTGATTTTGTTTTTGTTTTAGACAAAAAGGGGGAGAACATTGTTTGCATTGTTTTGATTGACAAAAAGGGGGAGAAAGATTTTTACCCCTCGTTTTATTTTTGTTTGATTACCCCTTTGTTGATGATTGACAAAAAGGGGGAGAAGAATTTGAGTTTTGTTTTTATATATGCATGATTGTGTTTTTGCATATACCAAGTTCATGCATAGAGATAAATAATAAGATATGATGCATGCTTTGTTTAGTATCATGTGCTTTCATTGCATATCTATATGTTTATTGTGATGCATGAGTTAAGGGGGAGCTTCCTTGAAGCTTATCTTTAATCCATGCATATATAACTCCATGAGTTTTGTCATCATCAAAAAGGGGGAGATTGTTGGCCCAATGGCCTTCCACTCTAGTTTTGATGATGATCAACACTCATGTAGTTATGTTTACTATATTCTTGTGTTTCTAAGTTTCAGATCATTAACAGGATATTAGTTGGTGATTAGCTTCACAAGATGATTAGAAGCTTATCATGGTGATTCCGTGCCAAAGCTTAAAGATCATACCTTTGCACTTGGAGAATCACGGAGTTTTGGAGCAAGTCTACTTGAAGATGAAGATCGTCAAGAAGACTTAGGTATCCTAGTTTAGATTGTGAGTTTTAGATCCATTTGTAAAGCTTAGTATAGTTGATATGCTCAAGTGCACAAAACACACACATTTTATGATTTGATATTTGGTTTTTATGAATAGTTGATCAAAACAAGTTTACATGTTTTATATGTATAGTAGATGTATTCTAGTTATACATACATGTTTTAACTTGCTAAACAAACTTATTTTGATATCCCTATTCATGTTTTGGAAAAATCAAGTTTGATAAAAATACAAGTTTTGTTTTTGATAAATTTTGCAAGACACAAAAATAAATTGATATGTTGATATATTGTCTTGAAATTTTTATCACAGGTGTATGTTTAATATAAAATGATAAACAAATTTTGTGAATTTTTTAGAAGTGTTAAAAGATTTTTAGAAAATATTTTACACTGTTTTTCTGACCCTGCACTGTGCCTGCCAGGCCAGTTCGGTCGACCGACCGGTCGACCGCACCAAGTGGCCGGTCGACCGGGTCGGTCGACCGATGTGCACAATCGTGCACGCTGGCGACACATGTAGTCGGTCGACCGGACCGGTCGACCGAGTTGAGAGCTCTGCTCTCGGGAATTTTTCGGTCGACCGGACCGGTCGACCGCTGCTGCCACACGGTCACATTTTTGACCGTTTGGCGGTCGACCGGGCCGGTCGACCGGTAGTTGGTCAGACTACCACATCAGCCTAACGGCTAGTTTTTCCTAGGGGCTATATAAACCCCATCTCTTTGGGGATTTTGGTAAAGTTTTTCAAGAAGAAAAATACCAGTTTTCTGAAGTGTTTTAAAGAGTTTTAAAAGAGTTTAAAGTGCTAACAAGATTTATTCTTTGTGTTTTGGGTTTTGGAAAATCAAAGAAATTGGAATTGGGATTTTTGTATTGGCTTTCATTCTTTATCTTTTACAAGAAATTTCCCAAGTGTTTTCTTTGAGTTCTTGTTTTCCAAAACACATAGTTTCCACACTTGAGCTATATCATCTATCCTAAACTATTAGGATCTTGTTTTTGTGGAAAAAGAAAAGAGAAAAAGAAAGAGAAGAGTTTGAGGTTGTTTGTTGTAAACCTCTTTGTTTTAAACACCCTTTTATTTGTGAATCCCTCTTAGGTAGAGGTGATCAGGTGATTGGTTTGTATCCCTCAAGTGTGAGGTGATGAGATTGTTTGTGAGCCTCTTAGGTAGAGGTGTTTGTTGTAGTTGGCTACGGGCCGTATCCCTCTTCGGTAGAGGTGGATTGTGGTTGTATAGCCTCGGTGGCTTTGTTAGTTGAGAGAGGAGTTTTGGTACTCCTTATAGTGGATTGGGAAATCCTACACGGTGGTGTAGGCGGGGATGTAGAGTTGGGTACTCGAACCTCGAAACAAATTGTGTGTTTGCGTTTGATCCTATTGTCTCTCAACTCTACTCTCCTTAATTTGTGCAAGCATCATTCATTTCATACAAGCATCATTCATTTCATACTTGCTTGTGTTGCCTTGCATCTTATTCATATTGCCATATCATATATGCTTGTGTTATGCCTTGCATCTCTTATTGCTATATCCTTGATTGCTTGGCTTGATTGTGTGTGCACATTGCTAGGATTGCTTGTGTGTGTGTGCCTAATTTGTACTCATCCAACAAGAGCTTCACATAGCACCTCAACCCATTTCAAGGGGAATCAAGAGGAGTTAGTTCAGAGCCTCGCAAGGGGAATTCGGCTACACTTGTTGTATTGTATCAAGTTTGTGCAACATTTGCATTAGCTTCCGCATTTAGCGCACTTAGTTTGCATTAAGTTTCTTAGATTAGCACTTACACCTATTCACCCCCCCTCTAGGTGTTTTTCACGACTAATATTTGATATTAGTCGACTAATAATTTACCTTAGTTTACTAATGTCGGGTTCTGGCAGTTTTCTAATACGATTATGTTTCAATTTAGATTGAATCCGGGTTTCTTTCCTTCTCTGAGGCAGTGCTGATTTGATTGTTGAAGTTTGTGTCGGAGTAGGATCATCCTAAGTACCTATATAAACTCTTT